>PVJD01010075.1:0-56694 GCA_004026545.1 Mormoops blainvillei
CTGATGCAGAAGCTGCCGCGAGGTAACCAGGAGGTCTAGCTGGGAAGATTAATGAAGGGGGCTACACTCAACAACAGATTTTCCACTGCAGGCGCAACAGCCTTAGATTGGCAGAAGATGCCACATGACACCTTACAGCCTCAGAGGAGAAGTCCATGCCTGGCTTCAAAGCTTCAAAGCACAGGCTAACTCTCCTGGTTAGAGGTCCGTGCAGCTGCCAAATTTAAGTTGAAGTCAGTGCTCATGTACATTCTGAAACTCCTCGGACCTGTAAGAATTATGCTAAATCTGCTCTGCGTGAGCAATATAAATGGAACAACAAGGCCTGGATGATATCACAACAGCTGCAACATTTGTTTTAAATTTTCTCCTGAGGAATCAATTTTAGAGAGAGCAGAAGGGGGAAACAGTGATGCAGAGAGAAACGTCAATTTGCTGCCTCCTGTACATGCTCCGACTAGGGATCCAACCTGCAATCCAGTTATGTGCCTGAACCAGCAATTGACCTTGCAGCATTGGTATGTGCCATGACTAGTATTCAGATCTTCAATGCTTTGATGTATGGGATGACATGCCAACCAAGTGAACCACCTGGTTGGAGCTGTTTGCAGCATAGTTTAGTAGATAGTGTAAGCTCTCTGTTGAGACTTGCTGCACAGAGGGAAAAAAGAAAAGATTTTTTTCAAAGTGAAACCACTGAAAAAGTTTTTGACCCCTACTGCTCATTGACAGTGTGTGCTCACCCAAGACTGCTAATGGAGATGATGTACAATGAAATCAATGTTGTTTTCATGCTCAGTAATACAACATCCAATCTGCAGTCCATGGATCAAGGAGTAATTTTAGATGTTCATGTCTTACTGTTTAACAAATACATTTCATACGACTTTGGCTATGTTAAATAGTGTGTATTCTGATAGATCTGAACAATGTAAAATGAACATTTTTTGGAAAAGATTTAGTATAGATGCTATTCAGAACATTTGTGATTCATGGGAAGAGGTCAGATTATCAACAATAAGAGAAGTTAGGTAGAAACTGACTTCAACTCATGGTTGACTTTGTGGGATTTATGACCTCAGCTGAGGAAGTATGAATGCAGATATGTTAGACATAGCAAGAAAACTACAATTAGATAAAACTTAATGACTGAGGAGTTACCTCATAAATAAACAAAGAGTGGTTTCTTGATATGGAATCTACTTTTGAAAATGCTGACAAGATTGTTGAAATTACAACAAAGGATTTAGAACATTATATAAGCTTAGTTGGTAGACCTACAGCAGGGATTGAAAGGATTGACTCAAAGTGTGAAAGAAATGTACTGTGGGTAAAATGCTATCAGGTGACATCACATGCTTTAGAGAATTCTTTGGTGAAAATAAGCTAATCAATGTGTCTAACTTCATTGTTGTTTTACTTCAAGGAATTTTACTGCCATTCTCAACCTTCAGTAACCATCATCCTATTAGGTTAGAAGCTATCATAATGTAGGACCCTCCAACAGCAAATAGATTGAGTTGCTGAAAGCTCGTATAATGGTTAGCATTTTTTAGCAATAAAGAATTTAAGCTATTACACACTTAATAGGCTAATGTAATATGTAAACATAACTTTAAGTGGACTGGGAACCAAAAAAATTTGTGTAACTTTATTGAGATACTCGTTTTGTTATGGTATTCTGGAATCAAACCTGTCACGTCCTTGAGGTATTCCTGTAGTTAAAATGATCATGTGATATACAAATAATGGATAGTTTAACTTTTTCCTTTTTAATTTCAACTTCTCCTCCTCCCCCTTCTCTTGCTCCTTTTCCTTAATGCTCTGGCTAGAACTTACAGGTACATTTGGATAGCAGTAGTGCAAATGGGAGACATTCTTGTCTTTATACTAACTTTTAATCTTTTATTATTCATTATGACATTTTACCATATTTTTAAATCAGTGTTAAGACTTGTCTCACCTTGTCACTTGAGGTGAAAGTACAGAGATTTCCCACACACCAAGTCCTCTGCACAGTATCAACTAGCCCAGAAGAATGGTACATCTGTTAGAACTTAAAACCTACATTGATACCTCATCATCACTATATGTTCAATAGCTGACATTGTGGTTCACATTTAATGTACATTGTGCGGATTTTGCCAAATGAATCACATGTTTCTGTGGTATCATGATGCTTTTTCATTGAACTAAAATTCTTTGTCTAGTCATTCATCCCAGCCAGTCTTTTTACTGTTTTGGTAGTTTCTGGCTTTTCCAGAAAGTCATAGAATTGGAATCATATTGCCTGTAGCCTTTTCAGATTGGCTAATACATGTTGAAGGACCTTCTTTTTATGGCTAGATACCTCATTTCTGTTGAGTTCTGAATAAAATTGTTTGCATGTACCAGATAGTTTATATCTTTATTCAGCTAGTAAAGGATATTGTGGTTGCTTCCAAATTGTGGAAATTGTGAGTAAAGCTGATATAATCAGTTTAGGTTTTCATAAATGACCTTCTTTAGGTAATCTCCATATTCCTAATTTACAGAATGTTTTTATCAGTAGGCCTAATCATAATTAGTTTTTTTTTTACTATTCCATTAATGTGAAGTATTACATTGAATGATATGTTTCTGTTGAATCATCTTCTCATTGAGGGATATAAATCCTACTTTGTCATGATTTATAATATTTTTAATATTCTGCTAAATTTATTTTGGTAATAATTTTCTGAGAATTTTTACATAAATATTCTGAAGGGGTATTCTGTGTTTTTGTTTTATTGAGCCTTTGGTTTGGGGATCAGTATAATACTGATGTAATAGAATGTGTTGGAAAGTCTTCCTGTCCTCTTTATTTTGGGGGGAGCATCTAACAACAATTGATAATTAATGTGTCCTTAAATATTTGCTGCAATTCACCAGTGAAGCTACTTGCTCCACACTTCTAAATTTTTTAAAAGTTTATTAATTTTAGAGACAGGAAGGGAGAGTCAGAGAGAGACATCACTTTGTTGTTCTGGTTATTTATGCACTTGTTGGTAAATTCTCTTCTGTGTCCTGACCAGATATTGAAACCTGCAATCTTGGCATATGGGGATGATCATTTAAGCAACTAAGCTACCTGACCAGGGGCCTATTATTATTAGTAGTAGTAGTAGTAGTAGTAAAGGAGGAGGAGGAGGAGGAGGAGGAGGAGAGATCATTCAAATACTGAGCCAGTCCTTTCATTTATAGCTTCTTCTTCAATTTTTAAAAAAATTTATTGATTTGATAGAGAGACACACACAGAGACATCAATTTGTTCTGCATATTTATGCATTCATTGGTTGATCCTGGTATGTGCCCTGACCAGGGCTCCAACCCACAATCGTTAGCATATAGAAAAATTGCTGCAATCAGCTAAGCTACCTGGCCAGAGTTTACTTTTAGATTCGTTGAAAGTTACCTATTTTTTCAAATGTTAGTTTTGATAATGATATGTCTATGGAAATTTATTAATTTCATTTACTTTATCTTATAACTATGATATTAGTAGTCTCACTTTAATATTTTCCCTGTCCTTTTTAAAATCAATGTAAAATCTGTAAATCCTTCTGTGCTTTATTTCTTCACTCATTATTAGTTAAGAATGTGGTGTTTATTTCCAAATACTTCTAATTTAATCAGTTTTATTTTTATAATTGATTTCATGTAGTCAGAGAATGTATAATTGGTATAATTTTGTGGCTTCAAATGTGAGACATAAATTGTGACCTGTCCTAAGAATGATTCATGTGTACTTGGAAAATGTGTATAATTTTGGGGGCTATATGTCTGTGTCATGTCTAATTGACTTATAGTTGTTTTTTCAATTTTATTTTTAAGTTACAGCTTACATTCATTATTATTTTGATGTATATAGCACACTGGTTAGACAATCTAAAGTTTACAAAATGATTCTCCTGCTGATCCCATCTGGCCCCTATATATCGGATTGGCCAAAAAGTCCATTTAGTTTTTTCCATAAAATAAAACACACATTTTTCATTTCCACTAATAACTTTATTGATTTGGATATTTTGAGTATCTCAGCTGTCTCCTGAATGATATAACATTGATTGTTCTCAGTTAATGTCTCAATTTGGTATCTATCCACTTCAGCTCATCTACTCAACCATGGAGCATTATTCAATAAGAAATCCGTAGCATGAAACTTCTCAAACCACTTTTGACACATTTGATCAGTCACAGCACCTTCTGTATACACTGCACAAATCTTTTTTTGCATTCCATTTGTGTTTTTACCTTCCTTGAAATAATAAAGCATAATAAACTGAACATGTTGCATATTTTCTTCCACCTTCAATATTAAAATGACTACACAAAAATTCACCAGTTTTAATGTTTGTTTTAAATGCATGCTGATACAGACTCCCTCTCCCTCCTTTCTCCTCAAAGAACAAATAAAAATTTTTTGAAAATATAGCTTATAAAAAAATAAAGCTGTGGACTGTGTAACTCAGTGGATTAAGTCCCAACCTGTGAACTGAAAGATTGCCAGTTCAGTCCTGGTTAGGGCACGTGCCCAGGTTGGGGCCAAATCCTTGACTGGGGGTGTGGGAGAGGTGACCAACAGATATTACCTTCCCTCTCTTTCTCTCTTTCCCTCTCTCTAAAAGTAAATAAATAAAATCTTTGAAAAATATCTTACAAATGCATGCTGATACCATAGCTGTAACAATACAATCTATCAAAAATTGTTTGGAATGAAGTTAAAGACGACTAAGCACTGCTAGAGCCAGTGTACTGGAAAAAAAAAAACTTCTGCCCAACCCAGTAGTTCTTACAGTATTATTCACTATAATTCCTAGGCTGTACTCTACGCCCCCAAAACTATTTTGTAACTACCAATTTGTGCTTTTCCATCCCTTTATCTTTTTCACCTCCCCCCTCAACCTCCCTTGTCGTTTACAACCAACAATCTGTCTTCTGTATCAATAAGTATGTTTCAGTTTTGTTTATTTTACTCTTCAGATTACACATGTAGGAGACATTGTATGGTATTTGTCTTTCTCTGACATTGCACTGAACATAATAGGTATATTGTTCTTACCTATGTTCTCTATAGGTAAGATTTTGTTCTTTCTGTGGACTTGTAATATTCCATTGTGTAAATGTAACACAACTTTTTTATCTATTTGCCTATTGTTGGCCACTTAGGTTGTTTCCATGTCTTGACTATTGTAAGTAAAGCTGTAATGATCATAGGGGTGCAGATATTCCTTCAAAATAGCATTTTGGGTTTCTTAGAATATATCTGTATACCCAGAAGTGGCATTGCTAAGTAATGTAAGTAATGAGGAAGTTCTTTTTGGGGAAAGTGGGAGAACCTCCATTAACATTTTACACATTGCCTTTAAAATTTGTATTCCCCACCCACAATGAATAAGGGTTCCCTTTTCTCCATATTTTCTCAAAACACTTTGTGTATTGTTGATAATAGACAGTCTGACAGATGTGCAGTGATCTCATTGTGATTTTAGTTTGCAATTTCTCTGATGATTAGTGAACTTGAGCATTTTTTCATATGTCTGTTGCCAGCTATATGCCCTATTTGGAGAGATGTCTATTCAGTTTGTGGGCCCACTTTTTTATAGGATTTTGTTTTGAGTTGTATGAGTACATTATAAATTTTTTTACACGTTTATTTATTTTTAGAGAAGAGGGGAGGAAGAGATTGAGAGAAACATCACTGTAGTTGCCTCTTGCACATCCCCAACTGAGGACCTGGCCTGCAACCCAGGCATATGCCCTTACTGGGAATCAAACCAGCAACCCTTTGGTTTATAGGCCAGCACTCAGTTCAATAAACTACAACAGCCAGAGCTCTCTATAAATTTTGGATGTTAACCACTTATTGAATATATCATTGATGAATATGTTCTCCCATTCAGTAGGTTTTTTCTTTGGTGATGGGTTCCTTTGCTGTTACAACTTTTTAGTTTTATGTAGTTTCATAGATTTATATTTTTCTTTTGTCTAAGGGATATATTACAAAAGTATGGCTTAGAGAAATGTCAGAGATTTTAGTGTATATTTTTCTGTAAGTTTTATGTTGTCAAGACTTACATTTAAGATTTTAATTCTTATGAGTATATTTATGTATGCAGTGTAAAAAGTAGTCTAGTTTCAGGTTTTCTGCAAGTAACTGTCTAAGTTTCCCAAAACCATTCTTTGAGTAGACTGTCTTTACCCAGTATATGTTCTTGCCTCCTTTATTTAGATTAATTAACCATATAGGTAGGAGTTTTACTTAGGGGCTCTGTTCTATTCTACTAATATGTGTGTATGTTCTTATACCAGTACAAGACTGTTTTGATCACAGTGGCCTTGCAGTATAGTATGATATCCAGTATTGTGATCCATTCAGCTTTGATCTTCTTTCTCAAGATTGCTGAGGCTATTTGGGGTCTTTTGTTTTTTACACACACACACACACGCACACCCCTGGGTTAGTGATTCCAGTTCTGTGACATATGATTTTGATATTTTAATGGGAACTACATTTAGTGTATAGATTGCTTTGAGTAGTATAGAGTTTCTAATGATATTAATATTTTATGCCTATGAGCATGGTATATGCTCTTATTTCTTTGTATCTTCAATTTCTTTCTTCAGTGTTTTATAATTTTTTGAGTACAGGTCTTTCACCTCAGTTAGATTTATTCCTGGGTATTTTATTTGTATTTTTGAGGTAATTGTAGATGGGATTGTTTTCTAAGTTTCATTTTCTCATAGTTTATTTTGAGTATTTATTTTGTATTTTTTCACTTCACTGAATTCATTTATCAATTCTAGTAGTTTCTGGTGAAATCTTTAGGGTTGTTTATATCATGTCATCTGCAGATAACTACAGTTTTGCTTCTTCCTTTCCAGCATGGATTTCTCTTATTTCTTCTTCTCTGATTGTTCTGGCTCCAACTTCTAGCACTGTATTGAATAATGTGATGAAATTGAATATTCCTGTATTGTTTCTAATCTTAATGGAAACAATTTTAGTTTTTCTTTGCTGAATATGATGTTGTGGTATGTTTATCATATATAGCTTTTATTATGTATATATGGGTTATTGGTATTCCACCCTTCCTGAGAGTTTTTATCCTAAATCATTGCTGCATCTTGTCAAATGCTTTTATTTTTGCATTTATTGATATATGATTTTTATCCATTATTTTATTTGTGTAGTGTATTTCATTAACTGATTTGCAGGTATTGAATGAAACTTGCATTCCAGGAGTAAATCTCACCTGATCATAATTTTAACCTTTTTTTTTTAAAGATTTTATTTATTTTATTTTTAGACAGAGGGGTACGGATGGAGAAATAGAGGGAAACATCAGTGTGTTTGCATGCCCCTTATTGAGGACCTGGCCTGCAGCCCAGGCATGTGCCCTGCCTGGATATTGAACCAGCAACCATTTGATTCACAGTGCAGTGCACAATCCACTGAGCCACGCCGGCCAGGCAGTTTTGATCTTTTTAACGTTATTGAATATGGTTTATTAATATTTTGTTGAGTATTTTTGCATCATGATCACCTGGGAAATGGATGTAATATTTTTCCTTTGTAGTTTATTCATCTGCTTTTTCAATCAGCACAGTGCTGGCCTGCTAAAATAAATTTGGCACCTGCACCTTTCGAATTTTTTTGGAATTGAGGTAGATCAGTGTTAGGTCCTCTTTTGAGTGTTTATTAAAATTCACCCATGAAGTTGCCTGATCCAGAACTTTTGTTTGCTTAAAATTTTTTTTCATTACTGCTTCAATTTCATTTTTATAATGTTTGTTCAGGTTTTCTTTTTTTTAAAATATAGTCTTAGAAGATTGTGTATTTCTAGAAATTTATGCATTTCTTCCAGATTGTTATATTTGTTTCCACATAATAGTATAATGTTCTTAAAATCCTTTGTATTTCTGTGGTGTCTGTTGTTACGTCTCCTCCGTCCTTTATAATTTTATGTTCTCTCTTTTATTGATAAGACTTGTGAAAAGTTTATCAATATTGCTTATCTTTTTGAACAGCCATCTGTTTTTATTCACTTTTTGACTGCATTTCTAGACTCTTTTTGTTAATTTTTGCTCTGATCCATATTGTTGACTTCTTTCTACTAACTGTGAGACAGCCATTGTTGTTCTCTTTATAGTTTCTTTAGATTTAACCTTAGATCATTTATTTAAGATTATTCTTGTTTCTTGTGGTTGACCTGTAATGTTGACCTGTAATGCTATCATTTTTCATCTTAGAACTCTTGCTGTATTCCATAGATACAGGGTTTTTGTGTTTTCATCTTCATTCGTCTCATGATATTTTTTATTTTTCTTTTCATTTTTATTGTTAACCCATTTATTGTTTAGTAACATGTTATTTAGCATACATATATTTTTGTGTTTTTCAGTGTTTTTCTTGTAACTGATATATGTTCATACCATTGTGTTTGGAGAGGATGTTGATATAAATTTCAAACTTTTAAAAATTTATTGAGCCCTGGCTGTTGTGCCTCAGTGGGTTGAGCATCAACCTGTGAAGCAAAGGGTCACCAGTTCAAGTCCCAGTCAGGGCATGTGCCTGGGTTGCAGGCCAGGTTTCCAGCAGGAGGTGTGTGAGAGGCAACCACATGTAGATATTTCTCTCCCTCTCTTTTTCCCTCCCCCTCTCTAAAAATAAATAAATAAAATCTTTTAAAAAATAAAAATGTACTGAAACTTGTTTTATGTACTAACATGTATTCTACTTTAGAAAATGTTTCATATGCCCTTGAAAATAATATATATTCTGCTGCTTTTATGGCCTTTATTATGTTTAGGTATGTTCCCTCTATTACCACTTTGCTGAGAGTTTTTATCATAAATTGGTGCTGGATTTTATCAAATACTTTTTCTGCATCTAGTGATATGATTATGTGTTATATGGTTAGTTCATTATGTGGTTCATTTTGTTTATGTGGTCTGCTGTATTCTTTATATACATTTATTGATTTATGTATGTTGTACCAACCTTGCATTCCCAGAATAAATCTCACTTGATCATGGTATATGATCTTTCTGATGCATTTCTATATTTGGTTTCCTAATATTTTGTTGCTCAGTTTAACATCTATGTTCATCAGGAATATTGGCCTATAATTTTCTTTCTTGATAGTGTCTTTACCTGGTTTTGGAATTAGGATAATGCTGGCCTTATAAAATGAGTTTCGGGGTCTTCCCTCCTCTTGAATTTTATTAAATAGTTTGAGAAGTAGAGTTGTTAGTTCTTCTCACAATCTTTGATAAAATTCTCCTGTGAAGCCATCTGGTCCAGGGCTTTTGTTTGTTGGGAGTCTTTTATTACTTTTTCAATTTCATTTGGGTATAATCTGTCTATTCATATTCTCTGATTCTTCCTTATTTAGTTTTGGAAGATTATATGTTTCTAGGAATTTATCCATTTCATTCTGTTTGTTCAGCATATTGGCATATAGTTGTTCATAATATTAGTGTCAGTTGTTGTTTCTCTTCTTTCATTTCTGACTTAATTTGGGTCCTTTCTCTTTGTTTCTTGATGATGCTGGTTAAAGGTTTGTCAATGTTATCCTTTCAGAGAACAAGCTCTTGGATTCATTGATTGTTTGTATCATTTTTTTAGATGCTGTTTTCTTTATTTCTTCTCTGATCTTTTTCATTCCCTCTATGCATTTTGGTCTTTGTTCGTTCTTTTTAAAGTTCCTTTAAGTATAAAATTAGATTGTTTCTTAGAGCTTTTTCCTGTTTCTTGAGATATGCCGGTAATGCTATGAATTGCCCTCTTAGGATTGCTTTCTATATGTCCCACAGATTTTGGATTGTTGTATTCTCATTTTTGTTTGTTTCAAGGTGTTTTTTTATTTCTTTCTTGACCTCATTGTTGACCCATTCATTGTTTAATAATATGTTATTTAGCTTCCATATCTTTGCAAGTTTTTCAGTGTTCCTGTGGTTGATTTCTAGTTTCATAGCATTGTGGTCAAAGAAGATGCTTGATATGATTTCAGTCTTAAATTTATTGAGACTTGTTTTGTGTCCTAATATGTGGTTTATCCTAGAAAACATCCCATGTGCACTTGATAAGTATGTATATTCTGATACTTTGAGGTGAAATGGCTTAAAGATATCAATTAAATCCACTTGATATAGTCTGTCATTTAAGGCCACTGTCTCCTTGTTGATTTTCTGTCTGGACGACCTACCCATTTAAGTTAATGGGATGTTAAAATTCCTGACTCTGACTGTATTTGTCAGTTCTCCCTTTAAGTCCATTAAGATTTACATTACATATTTGGGTGCTCCTGTGTTGGGTGCATAAATGTTACTGGGGTTTTATCATCTTGTTGGTTTCCCTTTATCATTATGTAGTGTACTTGTTTGACTTTTACTACAACCTTGGTTTTAAAGCCTATTTTGTCAGATGTAAGTACTGCTACCCTAGCATTTTTGTTTTCTATTTTCATAAAATATCTTTTTCATCCCTTTACGTTTAATCTGTATATGTCCTTCAATCTTAGATGGATCTTTTAGAGACATATATATCTGGGTCTTGTTTTCTTATCCACTCAGCTACCCTACATCTTTTGGTTGGAGCATTTAAGCCCTTTACATTTAAGGTGATTATTGATAGGTTCATATATAGTACCATTTTCTTGTTAGACTGTTTTCCTCCTCCCCCTCCTCTTTCCCTTCTTCTTTCTTTCTCCTTTTCTACTACTACTGCTACCAATACTACTACTACTACTTCTCCTTCTTCTTTCTTACTTCTTGTTTTTCTTTTTTTCTACTATACTTAAAGCATGCCCTTTACCATTGGGTACGGTACTGGTTCGGTGTTAACAAACTCCTTTAGCATTTTCTTGTCTGGGGAGGTCCTTATTTGTCCTTTAATTTTAAATGATAACCCTGCTAGGTAAAGTAGACTTGCTGGTAGGTCCTTGTTTTTCATCACCTTGAATATTTCACACCACTCCCTTCTAGCCTGAATTGTTTCTGTTGTGTAATCCAATGACAGTGTAATTGTTGCCCCCTTGCCAATAACTATGTGCATTTCTCTTGTAACTTTTAGGATTCTCTCAGTGTCTTTAAACCTTGTAATTTTAATTATGATGTGTCTTGGTATTGACCTCTTTGGGTCCAACTTGTTTGGGTCTCCCCAAGTTTCCTGCATTTGTGTGTCTTTTTTCCTTCACCAAATTAGGAAAGTTGCAGTCATTATTTATTCAAATAGGTTCTCTATCCCTTGCTTGCTCTTTTCTCTTTCTGATATTCCCTTGAAGTGGATATTGCTACACTTCATGTTGTCTGTAATGTTTCTCTCCTCCTTTTTTTAAATTTTTTTTTCTTTTTGCTGCTGTGCCTGGGTATTTTTTATACCTTGTCTTCTAAATCACTGACATGATCCTCTGCTTCATCTAACCTTTTTATTGCATCTAGGTTGTTATTTATTTCAGATATCGTACTTTGATTTCTACTGGCCCTTTTTTATGGTTTCTTTGCCTTTTTTTCATGTTTTTAAGTATCTTTATAATCATTACTCTAAACTGTCTGATAGTCTATGGCCATATCACCTGGAACATGTCCAGTCTTATCTAAACTAAAGATAAATTGCTTGACACCATTTTATCTAGCTCTTCTTATGGAGAATTCTCTTGTTCTTTCATTTGGGGGTCCGTTCTTTGTCTTCCTGTTCTGCTGTTTTGTATTTTTTGCCTTTAGTGTTAATCAGATCAGCTGTTAAGCTAATCAGGCTATAATCATCAGCCTGGCATAAGCTTTGGTGTGTAAAACTAAGATTGTTGCCCCTTTGAAGGTGTGTATGCTCTGCCTGAGAAAGATGGACCCTGCAGTGTGGGGGTGACTCAGCACCGGGACCTGGTAACTATTCCTTCGGTTCTCTCCCCAGAGCTACCAACCCCAGACTGTCTTCAAGTGTGTCTAGTCCACTCTGCCCTCCCTCTGCTGGAGTCTAGGGTAAGTGTGGCTGCAAAGGAAATTTTGTGCTTTGGCCCTTTAAAAGGACCTCTGTGATTCCAGCTATCTCTCCATGGTTGAGAAAAACCCTGCCGCCATTCACAGCTGGATGTTTTCTGGGTTCCTTTTGGGCTCTGGTGCTATAGGCTGGGGAGCCTAGCTTGGCATGTGACTACACACTTAGGGGGATCCGCCCCAGCCGTTGAAATATCCCTCCAGAACTTTAACCACTGCCCATGGAAGCCCAGCCAGCCCTGTCACGCCTCATCTGCACTCCCTACCGGTCTCGTTGTGGTACAGTGGTTTCTTCTGCCTGCCCGCGGTTGTAAGGCTTCTCTCCTGCTATTGTTCAGTTGGTTATTCAGGGTGATTTCTCTAAAATTTAGCTGTAATTCCATTTTGTCCTCGGAGGAGGTTAGTGTTGCTTCCACCTACTCCTCTGTCATCTTGGATTTGTCGTCTTTTTTTTTAATACATTTTGCTATCCTATGTCTTTTCATTGGCATGTTTAATCTATTTATATTTAAAGTGTATGTGTGTGTGTGTGTATAGCCTTTTTATTATTTCAAGTTCATGTTCTTTCTTTATCTTTAAAACTTCCCTTTAACATTTCTTATAATATTAGTTAACTGGGAAGGAACCCCTTTAGTAGTTTCCGGTCTAGGGAACTCTTTTATTTTGCTGTTAATTTTAAATGCCAGCCCTGCTGTGTGAAGTAGTCTTAGTTGTAGGTCCTTGGTTTTCATCACTGTGAATATTTTATGCCAGTTCCTCCTGGTCTAAAATATTTCTGTTTAGAAATCAGCTGACAGTCTTATGGGAGACCCCTTGTCAGTTACTCCGTTTTTTTGCTTCTTCAATGATTCTCTCTTTGTTTTTAACCTTCAGCACTTTAACCTTTATTGTGGGTCTGTCTCAGTTTATCTTGTTAGGGACTCTGTACTTTGTGGACTTGTATGGCTTTTTATTTCACCAGGTTAAGGAAGTTTTCTGTCATTATGTTTTTAAAAATAGGCTCTCTATCCCTTGCTCTCTTTCTTTTCTTTTGTTACCAACATAATGTTTTCCCACTTTATGTTGCCTCAGAGGTCCCTGAGACTATCCTATTTATTTATTTATGTATTTGCTGCTTGATTGGATGTTTTCTCCTAACTTGTCCTCCAAATTACTGTTTTGATCCTCTGCTTCATCTAATCTACTGTTGAATTTTTCTAGCATATGCTTCATTTCAATATTGTATTATTCATTTCTGACTGGATTTTTTTTAACTTTTTCTCTTAATGTTTTTGAATATCCTGATACCCATTATTTTGAATTATGTATTTACTAGATTACCTACCTTTGTTTCATTTAGTATTTTTTGGCACTTTTTCCTGTTTTGTTTTTTTCATTTGAGACACATTTGTTTGTCATCGTGTTTTGTCTGCCACTCTGTATTCATACTGGTGTATTACATCTGCTGTTTCTTATTCTTCACACAGTGGCCATATGTAGTAGTGTCATATGGCCTACCTGTGGGTGGGATTGACTATCAGGCTACCTGATTCTGATGATTTAGTTGGACTATAGTATATGTACTTCTCTGTAGGGTGTGATTTCATGAAACTGAATTCACCCCACCAGGTTCTGTCCTAACTTGACCTTCCTTTTACTGTTAACTGGGTTGTGTTCTGATGTTAACTGAAACTAGCCTCTAGGCATGTTGGTCTTGATAACCCTTGTGTGTGGTTTCCATTCTGGTCAGTGTCAAAGGCTGCCTGTTACTGGCCGTAGGCCACCCTTTAGCAGCTATAATGTGATCCATGTTTCGTATTGCCTGTGCTATGCTGGAGGTGTAAGAGAGAAGCCATACTGGACAATGAGGTCAGCTACCACCAGTATCATGCCATGGGCTGGCCAGTGCAAGACCCAAGGCACCTGAAGACCAACTGCTACCTGTGGGCTGCCCCTTAGGCTTGAAATTGAAAAGTTGGCATTTGTTCTTCCTGTGACCACCAAGCCAGCAAGTGGAGATAAGAATTGAATCCTAGTGGGCACTTTATTGAAATACCAGGTATCTGAGAAGATGGAGGTTTATGTACCATAAAACCAACCTGACTCCCTTAAATACAAGATGCCCTTTTTATAAGGATAAGAAAAAGATTTGGAAAAAGATTAATCAGATAAGAAATATGTAACTGCAGCTTTTGCTACTATTTCTTTATCTGTTGATCAACAATTCTGTATGTGCATCACAGAAGTTTCCTCCCTAGGTTACAGTGGCTCAGATTCCATTTCGATAGCTTGTGGACCACCTCGGACCCAAAGGTTGAACTGTGTGTCCACCTCCTGAAGGCCTGTAGGTCATGTATTCCAGTTCCTGGCATGACAGCTTTCCACATGCATTAGTCAAACCTGTCAACTAAGGCTAAAACCTTTAACTCTTGAATCTCCCTATTATTCTATATTATTAGTTTGTAATTACCTTATTCTGTAGGATTAGTTGTATATGGTAGTAATCATTTTGCTGTAGATTAAACAGTCCTTTGCCATATAAGAAACCACAATGTGAACAATTTGATGTCACTAAAGTCATAAGAAATGTAAGTGGTGTTAAAATTTATCTAAAACAGTTTTCATACAGTCAATAAAAGTTGCAGACTCTCCAGCTGGGGTTGGATTAGTGATTTTTACCACAGGTTCCGAATTATATTAATAATTTTGGTGGCTTTCCAAGGGAGTATAAATGCCTACAAGATACGAACAGAAGTTCATTCGAGATAAGTTCCTCCGGCAAGACAAAATTCAGAGGTGTTTAGAACATTTTGCTAAATATACCCAAATATGTTCATCTCATTTGAAAGGAACAAGTTCTCAATAATATGGGGTTAAACGAATGGAATAAAAGAATATGCCATTGTTTTCAAAAGATGACTTTCAGGTCTTCTTGAGATATGGTGGTCCACTGTTGCTGCAGTGCTTTCGTTACTGTGGCACGATGAGTCCAAGGTTTTATTCCTACCAACTTGACCACAGTGTGGGGAGTGGGGTGCAGATGAGGAGTATATCTCAAGGTACAATCCACTTCTGGTTGGCTCTCTTTAAATCCTGTCTTCCAAGCTTTGAGTAGCACCTTATCTCCAGGCTCAAAGGAATGTAGCCATACATGTTGGAGAGAGGTCTGTAATACAAGTAAGGTCATTGATTACAACTAAGTTCTGACTTAAATGTTGTACATTTTCTTTACCTTTACTTCTTGATATATATATATATATATATATAATCTCCTACCCCAATCATAGCCCATATACAATTTCACAAAGACTCAGTTAAATCCCACTTTGAGGATCTACCCTTTTGCTGAACAGGGTAGTAGGTTAAATTTGCTGCCAATGCATGTGACTTGACATAGGTTGGCTATAATTATTCTTTAAGGTGTGATTCCTCTTCTCTACCTTCTTAGCACACTAAGTTCTCCTTGTCATATGAAATATACCTGATTTCCGAAAAACTCACAAACTTTCTGTGCGACCTCTAAAACAAAAGCAGGCCCATTATTGCTCTGTGTACTGATAGGCCAAAGCAAGGAATTATTTCCTTAAGTAAGCCTTTCTCTACCTCAGAGAATTCCTCAGTTCTAGTAGGATAGGCTTCTACCCACCCTGAAAAGGTATCACCAAAGACTAGCATATATTTCCACCATCAGACCCATGGTATCTGGATAAAATCTCTTTGCCAGTACTCAAACAGCCTCTGCCCTTGTTATTGTTTCTGTTCTTTCTTCTGGTAGGGATCTGCCTTGAGTTGTTTTTCTGGCACATAACTCATCTAGCTATTGTTTTCTGTATGACTTTAGAAATTCTAGGATACATTAGCCCAGTTTTAATAAACGTGGTTGTGAAGAATCTCTTCCGTAGCGAGCGTCCTTATGCAAATGCTTCATGACTGGCTCTATTAAATGTTCAGAAAGCAGCATAACTCCCTTCTATTTTTTTTTTCTTAATATACTATCTGGTCTTTATTTTTTTAAGAAAATTTTATTTATTGTGCTATTACATAGTCCTATTTTTCCCCATTAACCCCTCCTCATGATACCCACCCTGCCCTCCAGCAGTCGCCCCTTAGTTCCTGTCCATGAGTCATGCATATAGTTCTTTGGCTTCTCCCTTTCCTATACTGTTCTTAATGTACCCATGTGTATTCTGTACCTACCAATTACTCTTCTTAATCTCTGCACCTTTTCCCCATTCTCACCCTTCCCCCTGGTAACCCTCCAAATGATCTTCATATTTATGATTCTGTTCGTGTTCTAGTTGTTTGCTTTGTTTATTGTTGTTTTTTTTAGCTTCACTTGTTGATAATCGTTTTGAGTTTGTTGTCATTTTAAGGTTCATAGATTTGATCTTCTGTTTCTTAAATAAGTCCCTTTAACATTTCATGTAATAAAGTCTTGTGATAATGAACTCCTTTAGTTTTATCTTGTCTGGGAAGCACTTTATCTGCCCTTCCATTCCAAATGACAACTTCCCTGGATAGAGTAATCTAGATTGTAGATCCTTGCTTCTCATCACTTGGAATACTTCTTACCAGCCTCTTCTTGCCTGCAAGTGTTTTTATTGAGAAATCAAATGGTAGTCTTACGAGAATTCCTTTGTGCGTAACTCTCTGCTTTTCTCTTGCTGCTTTTAAGATTCTTTCTTTAGCCTTTGACATTTTAATTATTATGTGTCTTGATGTGGTCCTCTTTGGGTCCAACAACTTTGGGACTCTCTGAGCTTCCTGACTTGTATGTCTATTTCCTTCACCAAATTAGAGAAGTTTTCTTTCATTATTTTTTCAAATAAGTTTTCAGTCTCTTGCTCTTCATCTTCCTCTTGAGGCATCCCTGTGATTCAGATGTTGGCATGTTGGGAGGTGTCCCTGAAGGTCCTTATACTAGTCTCGGTTTTTTAAATTCTTGTTTCTTCTTGCCATTCTGGTTAAATACTTATTTCTTCCTTATGTTCCAATTCGTTGATATGAATCCTAGCTTCTCCCCTCTAGTTATGGTTCCCTGTAGATTTTTTTTTATTTCACTTATTGTAACCTTAATTTCTTACTTTATGTTGAGTATCACGATAACAAGTGTTTTGAATTCTGCATCTGACAGGTTGGCTAATTCCATTTCATTTTGTTCTTTTTCTGGTATTCTATTCTGTTCTTTTATTTGACCATTTTTCTTTGTCTCCTCAATTTGGTAGACTCCCCGTGTTTGTTTCTGTGTATTAGGTAGAGGTGCTTTGACTAGTCATCTTAGCGTGGCATAATGTGGACAAATCACCTATAAATTGTGTGGGGCAGAGCCTTAAGTAATCACCAGGGTAGGGCAACCCACTTCACCACATTGTGGCTCTGTGTGGGTGAAGGGCTGGAAGAGGGGATACTGCTGCCGCTGCCGCCTCTCCATTCCATGCCACTTCTCTGTGCCTCTCTGACCATCTTGATGAATGAGACTTTGTTTAATCCTTGGTTGTCAGGCTTTCATACAGCTTGACTTCCTAATCGCCTGACTGTTGTTTGTTTTGAGATCTAACTGTATGGTTTCATGAGGAGGTGAAGCATGTCTTCCTATACCTCCACCTTCTCTGGAATTCCCAGGGCTCTCTTTATCAATACCCCAGCTCTCACCTTTCTCTAAGTCTGCAGTCAAATATTTAGGGTCAGACTGTGACAAGTCTAGAACAGCTACAAAATGCATTATAAACATTCCTTTGGCAGAGTCTTTCACTGCTTGATCGGCCACATTGTTTCCTCTTGCCACTTCAGGGTCGCCTTTTTGATACCTGGGGCAGTGCATAACTACTACCTGAAAGGTACCTGAACAGCCTCTAATAATTTTTAAATTTCTACTGCATGCTTCATCTCCTTTATATTGGAGGTTAATAGTGCTCTTTTTTTTTTCTGGATGAAACCATGTGATTGCAAAATTAATAAAGTGTGCCTTGAGTCGGTTTACACATTCAGCCTCATTTAGTGTGACAATTCTAGTGCCCTCATCAGTACAGTCAGTTCAGCTTTTTGAGCAGAGGTTCCCAGCAGCAAAGCCTTGACATGCACTCTCCCTTCAGGAGTCAGAAGTGCATACCCAGCCTTTCTGTTTCATTTGTCCATATAACTGCTTGCATCTGCATAGAGTCCAGTCTACCTCTTTTAGAGGATGGTCCTGTAAATCAATTCTGCTAGAATAAACACCATCAGTTATCTAAGCACAGTTATGTATCAGTGCAGACGAGTCAGGCTTCAAGAGAAGAGAGGCAGGATTTATCTTACAGCGTTGATGGAGATGTTGGGATTGTGAAGAAGGGCTTGTGGTTTGGCAGCACACATGCTAAAATTCTACCAACACTAAGAGGGCTAACATGGCCCCCCTACACAAGGATGACATGCAAATTCATGAAGTATTCTATATTTTTTAAAATATAAGAAATATTCTTTTTTTTTAAAAAAGAATAAGAAGCACTTACCTGCCCATTTTTCCAGCAGTGATCCACAAATGTCCCTTTTGCTCCAACAGGCTCAACTCTTGGTGGGGTGCATAAATGGTCATAGGCTGTTGCAAGGAAAATTTACACCTTCCTGTAAGAGCTCACAGGTGACTGTCGCAGCTCTCAAGCAGTCTGGCTGCCTCTGAAACTAGTAATTTAGTTTCCCTGACAAGTGAGCAATGGTTTGTGAAATGTCACTAAGCGTTTGGATGAGGACTCCAAGGAGAATGTCCTGCATTTCATAAACATATAACTGAAAGGGCTTTACACAGTTTGGAAAACCTAAGTGCAGTGCAGATACCAGGTGCACATTCAGGGAATCAAAAGCCTGGATGCAGTCCTTCGTCCATTCTAAAGGGATTTACTCTTGTTTCAGAATTTCATATCCATAAACCCAAAGTTTGTAATCCAAATGCAATAGTAGCTCACCATTCCTGTGAATCCTTCTTACTGTTTTCTGGTATTGGGAACTCTCATTTGAATTATGGTTTCTTTTCTGTTTCACACAAGACTCCTTTTGCCAGGTTCAAGCAGGAACCTAAGAAAACTTAACGGCTTGTTGTTAAATTTGGGCCTTTGCAGTGACACTTTCTGGGACACAAAATGCCATATGATGCAATGGTAGCTATAGTATTGGTTAAACATTGTGGAAATGATGTGCCAGTAATTAGAGGTCAGCTGCTTATTGCAACAGAGTCCCTCATTGGGTGCGTGGGCCTTTTTCCATCCTCTGGTATTATAAACTTTGAAGGCAGTGTGTACTAATTGGGAAGGATTCATGCCTATTCCTTCTTTTATTGTCGGGTTTCTTTCTGATGTTAGGGGCATTTTGAGAGCTACAATAATACAAACAATATGGATTCATTACTACATTCGAGGCACGGATACACAGCAATGGAAAAACATAGAGAGCCAGGAGTAAACCCACATGTACATAGTCCACTGATGTTCTACAGCATGCCAAGAATACACAATGGTATAAAGTTAGTATGTTCAATAAATGGTATTATTAGGAGAACAATACTATATGAATAAGAAAGAAATGGAACACAATCTTTTAAACAAAAATCAACTCAGAAAAGATTAAAAGAATCTGTAAAACCCATACAAGAAAACTTAGGGGCAAAATTTATGATATTGGCCTTGCCACTACAAAGAAACAATCAACAGTTTCAGTGAAAATGCAGCTTCCATAATGAGAGAAAATATTTGTAAACTACTTTATAATAAGGGGTTACCATTGAAAATGTGTAAGGAACATTTAGATTTCAATAATAAAAAATTTATAACCTGATTTATGACTGGGTTAGGGTTTGAATATAAATTTCTCCCAAGAAGACATATAAATGACCAATAAATTTATGAGAGTGCTCAATGTCAGTAATAATCAAGAAGATGCCTCAAAACCGTAATGAGTTATCACTTCAAACCTGTCAAAACAGGTGTCACCAAAAAACAAGTCAATAATGATATGGAAAAATTGGAAACCTGCATACTGTTTGTGGGAATACAAAATGGTGCCGCTACTAATGTAAAACAGTATAAAAATCTCACAAAATTAAAAATAGGACTACCATATAAGCTAGTCTTAGTTCTGAGTATTTTATCTGAAAGAATTGAAATCAAGATATCAGAGATATTATCACTACTAAATTTGTTGCAGCACTATTAACAATAGCCAGAATAAGCAAACAACCATTGACAGCTGAATGAATAATGTTCTTTGATATATGAATAGTTATAAAAATTATGGTGTTTTGTACAATTCTGAAACATTCATAAATTTATTTTTTAATACTATTTTAGGTGGAATTATTTTTCCTTTTGAATTCTTTATTAGTGAATAGAAAGTGCAATGGTTTATTGTTAATTTTGTATCCTGCTACATTCCAGTGTGTGTGTGTGTACTTGCTTGGGAAAGTATTTATCCTTATGTACATTATCATCTTGTAAATGAGTCTATTACCTGTAGTTCTCTTTCAAAACCTACTAATAATACTAAAGCATATTTTTGTTACTGTGATATGCATAACACCTCCAAAACAGCTGGGAAAACTAACGAGAAAACTCAAAATATGTTGTCTTTAAAAATACACTTGGAAACCAAAGGCTTGAGACTGAGAAATAACACCTAACTAAGGAAGTGAAAGATTTGTATAATGAAAAATGCAAAACATCTTTGAAAGAGGATAGGAACAAATGGAGAAATATCCCCTGTATTGTCAGAAGACAATATTATTAAATTTTTTTAAGTATTGTGTTCACATTTAGGCAATTTCTGTAAAAAAATCCCAATGACGTATTTTTTACAGATATACTTAAAAAACCTCTATAATTCAATGGAAATATAAAAGAGCACAAATAACCAAATCAATCTTGACAAAGAAGAACCAAGTTGGAGGTATTACATTTCCTGAGATCCCTTATGTACAGGCTTTTATGAGTTTACTTTATAAAGATGCAGATTAAAAAAAAATAGGTTGATGGCTCAGAGAAATGGGAATTTGCCTGTGGAAACTCAGAAGAGAGGTACTGGGATAATCAGGGCGCTATGGCTGCTGTGAGCATGAACAGGGTTCCCGCAGCCTCTCCATTCCTGGGAGATCCTCCTTACTACCCAGCTGAGGGAGTCAAAGGAAGTGAGCCTGAACTGATCTTTCCATCCTAAACCCACCATAGAACCAAATTCAGTGGAAGATAAGCCCGTACTGGGTCATGACCATATCCCCTGCAAACCCTTTAAGTGGTAGTATGGCCAGAGGACCAGCCCTCTGGATATTATTGGGCACATGCTCTGTTTTCTGCATTGGCTCTGTTAAATTGGAAGACTCAAGGATGATCTCAGTAAAATGACGGACTTAGTTACATCAATTTTTACCATCCACCATCCCAGTTGGGCAGACATGCCAGACTTACTGAATATTGTACATATGATGGATGAGTGCAGGCTGGATAAGGCCGATGAGGAGGCACAGTGACCGCACCAAGAAAATCCAGATGGGACTCCCAAACCTATTAAGGCAATACCCTCAACTGAGCCCACCTGGGACCCTAATGAGAATGGCCTTCCTGTCTTAGAGCATTTTAAAAGACACATCCTTGAGTGACGGAAGATAGGAGTCCCTAAGCAGAAAACAATACAATGCAGGTGAGTCAACAAAAGCCAATGGAAGAGCCCTCTGAAGTTTCTTAAAAGAATCTGCCAGGCCTATAAAAATAGCTGATTTGGATCCACAAGCCTCTGAAAATATGAGAATGGTGAATATGAGTTTTTATCTCTCACAGTGCACCTGACATCAGCAAGAAATCAGACCTTAGGGAGAGAAATAGGCATGAATCCTTCCCAATTAGTACACATTACCTTCAAAGTGTATAATAACAGGGGACAGAAAAAGTTGACGCTGAGGGGCTCTGTTACAACATGTAGCCAGCCTCTGATTACTGGGGCATCATTTCAGCAACGTTTAACTAATACCATAGTTATCTTGCACCATCTGGCATCTTGTGCTCAGAAAGTATCAGCACAAAAACCCATATTTGCCAACAAGCAGTTAAGTTTTTTGGATTCCTGCTTGAACCCGGCAAAAGCAGTCGTATTAGAAACAGGAGTTAAACATGTATTATCAACTGTGTGGTGGTCAGCCACCCCTATACTCTACAGTGTTCAAGGGTTAACTGTATTTTAAAATTAAAATAAGATTTTAACTATTTCTTCCATCTTAGATTTTGTGGAGCATAGTAAAACTTGCTCTATTTTTTTATTAAAAATTTGTGCATACCTGTGAAAGTCTTTCCTAGTTATACATTTGATGATAGATTGCATATACAGCCTTGTGAAATTCAAGTAACACAAGGTCAAAATAATTTTTTGTAACTGTTTGGATAAATCAGATTTTTTAAATGTTATTTTGTTGACAGCTTTATTATAGCGAAGAGCACTTTAATTAGCTGTTATTCTCAAACAAGGCTGTCCAGGTTTAAAGAGCTATTTAGTTAATAAATTAGCACTTGATTTTCAGATACTTTTTATATAGAGACTTAAAAATATCCTTATTTAAATTTTTATACATAAACCAGTTTATGAATGTGTATTTTTACGTTCTTACTTTAAAAGTTAAATCAAGTCTTTTACTCCTTTTTACAATCTAGAGTATTTCTATTTGAAGATTTAGCTTTTAATTTTTCTATGAATATTCCTTTTTTTTACTCCTTAGCAGAAGTATCATTTTGCAAAAGAAGCCTATGAACAACTTTTACAGACAGAAAATCTACCTGCACAAGTAAAAGCAACTGTTTTGCAACAGTTAGGTACATAAAAATTTACTTGTTATTATATATTGCATTAATTTTTTAAAATTTGGTGTGCATGGGAACCATTTTAACTTCTGATTTAAAAGTCAATTTTTATTTAGAATTTTGTATTTTAGGATCATGACATGTATTATTTTGAATTTACATTTAAAATTAAGTATTATAAATGTTTGTACTATAAATATATACCCTTCTTTTGTCCTGAGTTGCTATATTGTATTTATACCCACTGTCTAGCACAATTCATATCAAAATTTATTGCAACACAGCACTTTCACTGCATCTAGGCCTTTTAAATTCTCAACATGATTCCTGGCACCTCTCCTCTAAATGAGGCTTGAGAACTTGCATGTGTTTAACATCTCATGAAGTTAAACGTAATTAAAATGATTCACACAGCTAGCAAGTGGCTTTTGAGCTTGCTTTCATAGGTTCATTCATATTATAAATAATGGAAACTGCTCACCAAATATTAAAGAATATCCTATATTTTCTTTAGCAGTTCACTATATTATGTATTAAAAGAGAATATCAGATATTTAAAAGCTTTTTTTCTCTTATTTTTTTCTTAGAGCTCTATGGTAGACAAAACTTCCCATTAATTCATTTTGTTGGTTATCTATTATGTCTGTTTGATATTTCAGTTAGTGTTTGTTTTTTCCTTTAGCTGTTTCTATTTGGTCTTGATCAAATAGTTCCTAAATTTTCATCAGAATTATGAGTGATAATATGAGTATTTTTATAATGACACTATTTTATCTTTAATAACATTAACAGCAAACTGTGTAAGTGGGATTTTAAAAGGTAACCTAATACACTTGAATTGACGTACAGCTGAAACACTGGTTTATATTTGTGTTAAGTGATAAACATATTTTATCAAATACAAGCTATATAATTCTGAACCATTATATAATTCTGAACCAAACACTTAGTACTGCTCTCTTATAGGTTCCTGAACTTATTTTTCACTTACATTTCAACATAACATAGAAGTTTTCCATTTGTTGTTTTTATTCTTGGTGAAATTTTTTTATATTTAGGGTTTTAATGAAAATAACCAGTGCCAATAAGGTATAGGGTCTTTAATGAGAGTTTTAAGATTTAAGTGGCATATCTTTGTTTTTATTTATTCCTTAGAAATATTGGCTTACTAGATTTTTTCAAAAATACCTTGACCTTTAAAGATATAGTAAATTAAACTTATTTTTATTATTTGGCTCATAAGTTGGATTATTTTAAAATTTAAATTTAGAAAAGGAGAAACAATAACTTCTAACCTACTTAGTGCCAGTACAGTGCCTCAAATCTCTCAAATTTCTCCCTCTTCTTTAAGAGACCTTGATAGCTTTGACTTTATCTTTTTGTGTGAACCAGATTTTCATTAGTTATCTTTGGGAGTTTTAAATTTGGGGAAGCTCAGTCCAAGATAAATAAATGTACTGAAAGAGTATTTTAATTGGTGTTCTTACAGCTAGTAGAATAGTTGAATCATGGGTAAATGCTTATAATTTTTAAATTATAGGATGGATGCATCATAATGTGGACCTACTGGGAGACAAAGCCACCAAGGAAAGCTATGCAATTCAGTATCTCCAAAAGTCATTGGAGGCAGATCCTAATTCTGGCCTGTCTTGGTATTTTCTTGGGAGGTGAGACCAGAGACTTGGATTGTGCTGTCTAGAGTTGATTTTGAATCTGAAATGTTAGATCATGTAATAAAACCTGGTTAGTAACATTTTATTTAAAATACATTGTAGCCAAAATTCTTGGGAGGTAAAACTGGGCCTCTTAAATTTGGTATTTTACTGAGAAATTATTTTGCTTTTATTTGTTTTCTTTTTACATTGCTTTTTACAGTGTCTTGAATTATTGACAGTTTTTAAAGAGTATTTAAAAGTTTTGAAGTATTGTTATTCAGTTCAGTATTTAAATTGTGTTCCCTCTGATTTATTATTTTTTAATGTGTTCATTTAATGTGTTCATAATAACACATTTTTTAATGTGTTATTAATTTTTTAATTCTACATGATTATCATTAGAAGCCTGTGGAGAATTTAACAGTGGAAGGTCTCAGTTTTCATTTCACCTATAAAACAGGAGGATTGGATTAGATCAGTCAGGTACATTTTCTTGAGGTTATAAACTTAATTCAGTTGACTGCTTTAATTGTAAGTTCTGCCTTTTTTAAAACTAAGAATGCTTTATTTTACAGAAGTTTGTGAGGAAACTAATTGAAGTTTAGGTTTTGTGTTAATTTTAGATGTATTGTTTTCTTTTAAGTTTTATAAATTTAAACTTGCATTGAATTTTATATATTTGAGGGAGAGTATTATGATAATTACTTTTCAAAATTTAATTATTTTTTAATCATAAAGTTACTTTTAGTAGAGATATTTTTCAATTTTTTAATTTTTCAGTTATAGCTGATATATAATATTATATTTGTTTCAGGCATGCAGCCTCATGATTAGACATTTATATAATTTACAGTGATTCCCCCAAAATTTTAAGTATCCATGTGGTACCACACATAGTTATTACAATATTATTACAATATTATTGACTATATTCCCTGTGCTATACTTTACATCCCTGTGACTGTTCTGTAACTATCAAATTATACTTCTCAATCCTTTCAAATTTTTCACCCAGCACACAAACTCCCTCCCATTATCTGGTACCCTTCAAATGTCTGTATCCATGACTTTCTGTTCTACTTCCTTGTTTATTTTGTCTTTAGATTCCTCATATAAGTGAAATCATCTGGCATTTGTCTTTCTGTCAGTTTTCTTTCATTCAGCACAATACCCTCTAGATACACTTATGTTGTCACAGTTGGGAAGACTTCATTCTTTTTTATAGCTGAGTAATATTCCATTGTATATATGCACCCATTTTTAATCTGTACATCTGCTTGTGGACACTTTAGTTGCTTCCATGTCTTGACTGTTGTGAATAATGCTGCAATAAAATTTAGTACAGTTTTTTCTAGTCTTCTGCAAGGCTTATCAAAACAGTCCAGTTTGCGTTGCTTGTATTATAAACCTGGAGAGTCCAAACTCAGTCTTTTCAGAGGGGAGCTGAATTTTTGTGTCTCTTGTTTAAGAAGTGGTATAAATAAGTAGCATTTCGGTTTGAAGCTAACACTATTACAAATGTTAGTACAATGTATGACAGGGTACCCAAAAGAAACCAGAATTATCTTCTGGAGGGCAGGCCCCTTTGTGGTGCAGGCTTCCCTGCTAGGTGAGTGTTCTAGGAACCCACCTGTGTCAGTACACCAGCTGGTATTCTTGTGAGAAGCTGCATTTGGCTTCAGGGAATTTTTTTTCAACACTCTTTCGATACATTTCCCCATTTCATGATGGGTGATTTATGAGCACACCTGCCCACACCAAGCATGGTGGTCAACAATTTTTGACCAATAAAGGGCAGGACTCCTGTGCTTCACTCTGCCTATTCACTTGATGTCATCCCAACTACCTTTTAAAAACTTTTTATGTATTTATTTTTAGAGAGAGGGTAAGGGAGGAATAGAGAGGGAGAGACATTGATACACAAAGGAAACATCAGTTACCTGTCCCATGCCCCCAACTGGGGACCTGGCCCACAACCCAAGCATGTGCCCTGACCAGAATGGAACTAGTGACTGTGGGTACACAGACTTGTGCTCAACCCACTTAGCCACACCAGCCAGAGTCCAAGTGACGTATTTTGTTTTTGTTTCCCTGGATGAAAATGTCCACAAAGGGAAATGTTTTGCCAGTGTGGAAGAGGTGAAACAAAAAATGTCAGAAGTCCTAACAGGCATCAAAATTAGTTCACAAACTATTTTGTGCAGAGGAAAAAATGTCTTAATAGGTGTATTGCATCCAATGGAGAGTACTTTGAAGGTGAGTGAAGTTTAAACATTTAAGAATAATTACACAATTTTTATAAATAAATTCTGGTTTTTGGAGTCCCCCTTGTATATCTTAATACAGTGACTATAAAAGAGGCTATTACTAGGAAAAGAGGAAGTGTAAATATTACTTGCATTGCTAACATTCCTACAGCAGTAGATTAAAACAGTATGAAACAGTATGAACCTGGATATTTTATTCCTACGTGGTTCAAGATTTAAAATATATAGCTTAATATAATATGCATTTTATGTCTATTTAATATAAGGTATTGTTGCTATTAACACAGCTGTATATAATCAGGATGTAATGATACATGTTTATCAGTTTAGTAATGTACACTTTTCCATTTCTTTAAGAATAGCATTTTTTTTAAGATTTTATTTATTTTTCTTTTAGACAGAGGGGAAGGGAGGGAGAAAAAGAGGGAAACATCAATGTGTGGTTGTCTCTTGTGCACCCCCTACTGGAGACCTGGCCTGCAACATGGCTGGGGAATTGAACCAGCGACCCTTTGGTTCACAGGCCGACACTCATTCCACTGAACCACAGCAGCCAGGGCAAATAGTGGTGTTTTTTAAAGGCATTTTCATAGTTATCTGAAATTAAAACATTGGCATGTGCTTTATTTTTAACTTTTTAAGATAAAACTTTGTGAATGTACAGAAAACTTCCTTGATTTCTCAAATAGAAGATACTTTTTTGGTTTCCCTAGTATTTTAAAGACTTTTACTTGTTCTGCATTCAAGCCTGTACTGCATTTAATATTGTCTGTTATTTAGGTTGTATACATCAAAGTGAGATGGGAATTTGTTAGTAAAGTATAAAGTAACCTGATAGTGACTCTCCCATAGTCACAGAACTGTTAAGAATCAGGAGTTATCAGGCAGCAACCTATTATAGTACACTCTCACATTTTATAGATGGGAAGAGTGGGTCCAGAGATGAAAAGTGGTTTAACAGGTCACATGGCTAATTAGTGTCCCAGAAAGACCTATGATCCACTTACATAACCCAAACTTAAATGAATCTAGATAAATTGTGTAAGAGGAAAAGTATGTAGTGATTTGATTCAGGTATTAGTATGTAGCACATTGACTTTCTCATTATGCTTTAAAATTTGAATGTAAAAAATGTTGGTTTCAGGAATTACTTTTTATTTCTCTTAACATTTAGGAAAATTTATCTGATAATCTGAAATTTGTTTTTATTATAAAAAGTATTTTTTTCTATCATTACCACTTTGTCTCTTTTGTCTGTTCTTATTTGCATCACTGCTAACTTTTTTATTCTCCCTCTGACATAGAGATTGTTTGCACCCCTTCCCTGAAATTGCTTTCTCTTTCTCTCTCTTGGATTGGCATTTCTTATATCCACCAACACAAAACTTAGCGATCCTTTAGGCTTATTTCTTACTCCTCTTGTGTGCATCCTGCACTTTTAAACTGTTCTGTTGTCATATGGGTGAATTCTAAATTGAAATGTCCAACTCTTAAGGTTGTCTAAACTTAAATTTGAGCCTACTACTTTTTACTGATGATTATAAAACTTGTCAGCATACATCTAAGTCTGCATTTTTAAAAAACTTCTTTCATGTTCATTCTCAAATCAGCCATTTTTTATTATTTTGTTTTGACAATGATTGATTTTTTAAATAATGAACAGATTTAAAAACAATTATATGTTCTCAAATATCTGGTGAAATCATTAAGCCTTTACCAAACATTTGGTGTTGTTCTTTCATACCATGTGCATTAATTCCACTATAATACAGGCTCCAGTGTGGTTTTGTGGTTTTGCCTACATATTTTCATGTCACTCTCTTTAATTTTTTTAGTTCATACGTTGTTAGAAGGTTAATGTTTTTGTGAAGTACTTTTGTGATGGCTCTGCCTTTTTGGAAAGATAATACTCAAGTAGACCACAGCAGGATTTTAAATTTTCTATTTGTACACGAAGTAATTTTTGCTTCTACTTCAAACCCTTGGGAAATGTCCTCTATCTTGTTTCCTGCTTTATATTTGATTCTGAACTCTTACATTACATGAATTACCAAAATTTTAAACATTAACTGCCACACCCAACTTACAGAGTCTATGCAATTAAAGATATGGAAAATTTTTTTTTGCTATTTTCTATCATCCGGAGCTATCAGAAGTAAAATTATACAAGTAGGTTCATGGAAACACATAAGACAAATAGTTTCTACATTAAAAAATAACAGATGTTAAAAAACAAAGACAACTACTTAAGGATACTTTGACAATAGATTCTGTTTTCTTTCCCAGTAGCTAACAACATAGAACAATCATTCTGTTATTCATTATAAATACATAGCAATTTCATATTTTTTATTTTATTATTATTATTGGTAAAGCTATCATATACTGTCTTTCCACTTAATACCTTTAAAAAAGCTTTGTTTAAAAAACAATTAAAATTTTGTAAATTATTTTAAAATATCTGTTAAATATTTAAAATACATTGTATATTAATTTATTAGTGTTAATTATATCAGTTTTATACTTTTCACAAATTAAGAAATGCTTGTTTTGAGAGGAGAAAGTTCCAAAATGGAAATTCTGATCTGCTGAAATCAATTTTAGTTTCCCTTTGTTTTTTTGTTATCTTTTGTTTTGCTCTATATTCCTGTCAGGTATGAAACCTTAGTACAAACTTAGTATGTACAAGTAGAACTCGAGTATTGCATTAAACAAATATGGGCTATGATCATTTCAATAAAGTTTGTTAATATAAGATGTTAGTTAATATAACATGTTAAATGAAAAAGAGAGTTCATTTAACAGCAAATTATAATATAAATAAATATGCAAGCAATGTAGACAAATGTGTATATGTTAACTTATTATAGTTTGTCTTTTCCATATATGTAATTTTGATAAATAAATATAGTTAATTTAAATATTAATGGAAAAATTATATATATAATTTTTTATATATATATATTTCTCCCCTTTCACCTTTCCCCTTTACAGGTGCTATTCAAGTATTGGGAAAGTTCAGGATGCCTTTATATCTTATAGGCAATCTATTGATAAGTCAGAAGCAAGTGCAGATACATGGTGTTCAATAGGGTAAGGCTTGTGTATATAACATTTTATTAGATACATATGTTTATTGAAGTATATCAAAAATACTGTGTTAATTTTACACCCATTTTTTGACAGGCCATTCTTTGTTTTTCTTTTCAGTGTGCTCTATCAGCAGCAAAACCAACCAATGGATGCTTTACAGGCATATATTTGTGCTGTGCAATTGGATCATGGTCATGCTGCAGCCTGGATAGACCTAGGCACTCTCTATGAATCCTGCAATCAACCTCAGGACGCCATTAAATGCTACTTAAATGCAACTAGAAGCAAAAGTTGTAGTAACACCTCTACACTTGCAGGAAGAATTAAGTTTTTACAGGTAAAAATTTTAAGTACCATATTGTACAAGACATGTGTCAGTGTGGTAACTGGCACAAGGAGGGTGGCTGGAAAGTTTGTCTATTTTTATTTTGATGTCAATAACTTATAATTTTTGATATTTTGTGGTATTATTTTACTTTTCATTTTAGTTAAAATACATAGTATTTAAAATGTCTTTTGCACATTTAAACATACATTACTTTGCATGATTTTGATGCACATTAATTTGCATGACTTTCTGTGTTATCTACATGTTTGTTATAGCATTTTAGAGAAAAGAACACATTGTTTTTCAGCCTTGCTTGAAATTTCATGATATGATATTCATGAGAATTCTATAAGGCAGAACTTAGGTTTGTTCTGATTTACGTGATTACATTTTATTCACCCTCTTTATGCTTAGCATATATCTAAAACCCCACCATTAAAATCTCTTATGAAAAAATAAATACCTGTAACATTCAGGAGGATTTGCTGCACTTACTTTAGTAGGCCTGTGTTAAATTTGCTTTTTACATAATTTTTCCTAGGCTCAGTTGTGTAACCTTCCACAAGGTAGTCTACAGAATAAAACTAAATTACTTCCTAGTATTGAGGAGGCATGGAGCCTACCAATACCTGCAGAGCTTACTTCCAGGCAGGGTGCCATGAACACAACACAGCAGGTGAGAAGTTGGGTTATGTTCTGTAGGTGCCCAGCTTTAAGGGTTCTTTCCAGTCTGTGGTGATCAAACTTAAAATTACTAAGAGCAGGATTGACATTTAAAAAAAATAAAATTCTTTCAAATTTAATTGCAAAGGAATTTTAAATCAAAATAATGATTTCCTCTGATATGGGAAGAAACTTGGGATAACAGTTTAAAACCTTTAAATTTTCACATGATTTTGAAAGGGATCTCTTAAGGGACTATCATTCTGACTTATTTAGTTAAACAACAAATTTCTCCAGTGAGGCATATATTTCTCCACTGATGATTCATTTGATTTTCATTTTCGGTAACTGTTCACATAGTTTTGAAAAATATGGTACTGATAAGGTTTTATAATTGGAAAGAATGAGTTAAGGATATGTAGAACCATGTTTTTGTTTTACTTCTGTAACCCTTAGGCTTATAAAGCTCATCATTCAAAAACTGAACCTGTATTAGGCCTCAGTCAAACACCAATTTTACAGCAACCTTTGCCAGTACAGACGATTTGTTCTAGCCAAGTAGATGGCCTGTCCAGCCCTGCGAAGAGGAAAAGAACATCTAGTCCAACAAAGGTATTTGTACATTATAGAGAAATGGAAAATCCCAATAAAAAAATGAAGCCTTTAAGTCTTCTAAAGTGTTAATTGTCTTGTATTTTAAACTTGTATACAAAGACTGAGTTCTTTAGTTACTGTGCTGTTATTTAGCAGTATATTCTGTCCTGAAATTGTAGTTGCATTTAAATAACAAGAGGTTTGGATAGCTTAATGCCAATCAAATTATTTTATTCATTTTTCTGTCTTTACAAAGTAAACACACTTTTTCCCACCACTTTGTGCTAACATTAAAATAAATTGAATTTTGGAGAAAACAGACATTGTGTTAGTTCTTTGAACCATGACTTATACAAGTTAATTATTAACCTAGACTACAGGGTGAATGTATGTTTCATATTCATATGTTTCTAAGTGATTATTCATTTAAAATTATGTTTTAAATGATTTAAAAAAATATATAAATTCTCTAGTACTTAGTCGTCTGATGTCTCACTGCTTGACTGTTAGTGTTTAAGTTAAACTAAATATTTTTCAATTTTCTTTAAATTAAATTTTCCTCAGAATACTTCTTAGGACCTAAAACACTGACCAGATTGTTTCATGTACTTCAGTATAGCAACAGATACATGGTGTTTGACATCACAGAAATTATAGTTATTAAATATTCTATTGATATTTTCCATCCCCTATTTTAAATATTAAGTTTTAAACTATTTTTAGGCATGAATTTTTAAAACTGAATGATAGCAAACTGTCACTCAAGTATACACTCAAGTATAATGACCCCACTTTTTTAAGAGAAAAAAGGCAGAGTTCACAAGTCATTCTTTTGGGTTTTTTTTAAAGAATAGAATATTGGATACACCACTTAAAGGCTCCTAGTTCCTGTATTTAGCCACTTAATTTCCATTTCTTACCAATAACCAATGTTGATAACTTCTTTTGTGTTTTTATTTCTAAAGATAACCATTGCACAAACACAAGAAAATGTGCTTATATTATAGATTCCTTCTTGTTTTTGTTGTACAGTAAATATAGGTAGACTGTGGTATATATTCAGGGCTTTGATTTTATTTTCCCTCAGAGATTTATGTATGTTTCAGAGGTCTTCATATTTGTATACTGCTTTCTTGTTCTTTTATAGATACATAATATTACTTTTTGTTCCATGGAGACTACTGCTTGTATACATAGATTCCTGTTGTTGAACTTTTAGAAACATTTCACATGTTTTCATTACAAATCAGTGCTGCTTTAAAACTTTTCTGTTCCAACACATTGTAAGGTTAAATAACTTTCTTTGTTAAGGTTGTAGTTTCATTTCCACAAAATATATTTAACTTAAAACACAGAAGTAACCTTCAGAGGGATTTATGGTTTCTTATTTTTGAAAACCCTTCATCTGGGGCTTAACTTGAGTTGAAAATCACTGTACTTTTACCACATAAAGCTTCTGAGTTTTTAGTCTTTTCAGTGACAGGTGCATGATAGTATCTTATTTTTTAGATTTAACTTTGTATTTTTTTTTCTTTTTGTGGCAGTTGGAACAGCTGCGTGCAAATAAAGACCATTTAAATCCAGCACAGAAACTGATGTTGGAACAACTGGAAAGTCAGTTTGTCTTAATGCAACAAGTATGTATACTGTTTTCATTCTGATACTTATTATCATGTAAAATATTTTTCTGCATTAAAATGTTATTTTAGAGTATACTAATGCTTACTTGAATTTTCTCCATATATTCAATAGAATTTATATATCTGAATTTAAATACTAATGGACAGATTTTCTTTTAAATAGCCATAATTTAAAACAAAACACTTGGTATTTTGCTCTTTGCATAATATTTCAGGTGTATTCTCTAGGCTTATTTTTATTATTTTATAGTTAACATATTGCCCACACTAAGCTGTGTTTAAGGATTGTTCGATATCGAGAATTTGCCGTAAATGTAATAGAATATAAATTTTAAATCCCCTTTACTGGTGGAAAATAAGACTCATAAATTACTGACTCATAATTTTCAGCTGCTTTTTTTGCCCTTATACCACTAATAAAGGAGGTTTCTTTATCTACATAATTAAAAAGATTTTTGCTTTACCTGTAGGAGTGTAGTGTGTCATTTTCAAAATGTATGTTATTTAATCTAGAGAGATTAAATGTTATACTAAATTAGGGATATATCAATGATACATTTTCAGAGTTACACAAGCAGGTTTTCTTTTTTGTTTTTGAAGATGAGACAAACAAGACAAACTACTGGAATTCCTAATGGGCCAACAGCTGACTCATCACTGCCTACAAACTTTATCTATAGCCAGCAACCATATTCTCCTCTCCCCAGAGTATCTAGTGTGTCTCAGCTTGAAGTTTGTTCTGCTTGTTTTGAAAAACCTTTGTCCAGTGGACCTTTTTCTGCAGGCTATGCTTTTTGCAGCATACCAAAAACACTAGGGAGTGCAGATACTATTTTAGTAGACAATAATTATGTAACAGGAAGTGGAAGTAATGGAAATGTGCCTTACCTACAGCAAAACACACTCACTCAGCCTCATAACTGCACAAACCTGACCAGCAGCGCAGAAGAGCCATGGAGAAAACAGCTATCTTACTCCACTCAGGTAAAAGAAAGATAAGCTGCTTTGCTTGTTTTTACATAATAATTTTTCTTTGGCTTGTGTATAGTTTGAGAAAAATAAAAAAATTTTAAGAATATTTTATCTTTAAAAAATTACTTTAAATAATTCATAAATGAGAATTTTAAGTTTAACATTATTAATACCACATTGTAAGTTCAGTCTCTGCACATTAGATTTACTTATGTAACTTAAATTATGATAGTATGGAGTAAAAAAAGAGAAAAATACCAACAGCCTTACACATCCCCCAAATTTCATTGGAAATTAAGGCATGAAGACCATGCTTTTAATATTTGCAATTAATAAATATCTATAAACACTCTGCATAAGTTCAGTACTGTGCCAGATGTTAAGCATTTATTTTAATGGAATAAAAAGAGAAGTGAAATTTTACTTACAATAATGTATAACCTGCATTATGTTGAGAAAGTGGCTCAGAAAAAACCAAGATGTTAAAGTCTCAGAAAATTGAGGGAATTAGAAAGGGAAAACAGCAGATAAAAATGTGGTTAGATGATAGTGTATGAAGAGAGGGTGAAATGTGAACCTAAAGGAAGGGCTTGATTTCTCCTAAGGAAAGATTGGCATCATTGAAGATTTTGATGTAGAGATACAAATTTCTTGAACAACCTCTTTTTAAAGAGTTACTAATTAATAGCCTACATTGTAGAGCACTTAAGCTTTATAGAAAATTTAGCGGACAGTACAAAAAGTTTCCAAACGTCCATCATCCATGTTTGATAATGTGGTACTAATGCCAGGTAGGCACCCAGGGAGGCCAAGGGACACTTCAACCCAACTGGTTGAATACAGGACCACAGCCCAAGAACGGATATAAAATGATAAAAGAAGAGCAAGCAAGTACCTTTATTAAAGTGATAATACAGCCTTGAGAACTGAGAGTGGGCAACTTCAGAAAATGATACCCCAATTGGTTTTGGGTAGGAGGTTTTTATTAACTGGGCAATGAGGAAGGGGTCAGCTAGGATGGTCCTCAGCATCTAATGCTGGTGGGCCACTAGTGGGATGACTATATATTTGTCCCATCTGCCCAGAACTGTCATGGTGATTTGCAGTGGGGAGTAATCCCCAAACTATAATGTAAATTTATTATAACAACATTATAAAGGCACCATTCATCACTTTTAGGTCAACATGGCTGCTGAGTGTGGTTGAGACCAGTTTTCTTTATCTTAATTACAGGAAAATGGGGAGACAGAAGTGGGGAACAGGTGCTCAGTGAAGGTCACATCTGTGATGTTTCAGCCAGGATACAAATGGGAAGGGGTAGACCTTAAGGCCTTTGTTCCCTGTTCTACCTTATGGTGTCAGTACATTAGTTACTACATTTTCATTAACTAATTGTATAAGTCATATTATAATTCCTTCTTAGTGTTGGATAGTATGGGTTTTAAGGGTTTTAACAAGCATGTTATGACATACATTCATCATTATAGCATCATACAAAATAAAATTCACTATCCTAAACATACCTTGTACTTCATTTATTTACTCCTCATTGCTCACTTGTAATCTGTGGCAGTCATAATTTTTTTTTATTGTCTCTATATTGTTGCCTGTTCCAGAATGTCATATAGTTGAAATCATATTGTAGGTATCTTTTCTAGAACAACTTCTTTCATTTAGTAATATGCATTTAGATTCCTCCATGTATTTCCTTCATCTGATAGCTGTTTTTGTATTTAATCACTGAATAATATTCCATATTTGAATTTACAACAGTTTATTCACCTAAGGAAAGACTTCTTGGTTGCTTGTACATTTTGCAGTTATGAATAAAGCCGCTATAAAAATTCACTAGAGATTTGTGTAGACATAAGTGTTCAACTTATTTGGGTAAAAACATGGCATAATTTCTAGGTATGTGTAAATAGTAGGTTCAATGTTGTATGAAACTGACAAATATCTTCTAAAGGTGCTATACCATTTTCCATTCCTACCCATAACATTTGAGGCTTCTTTTATCTCTAGCTTCTTCCAGCATTTTATGTTGAAAGTTGTCTTGCAGGCAGGTATAAACAAAGTACTATAACTGGGTGCTTTATAGACAACAGAAATTTATTTCTCAGAGTTGTGGAGACTGGGAATTCCAAAATCAGAACATTGGCAGATTTGATGTATGTTGAAGTTTCTGCCACAGTCACAGTTTACTACTTTGTCTTATCACTGTATCCTCAAGATGCAGAAGGAGCAAAGGAGCTCTCTAGGCTCTCATTATAAGGGCACTTATTCCTTTGAGTGCTATGTCTTTATGACATAGTCACCTCTCAAAGGCCTCACCACCAAATATCATCGCACTGAAAATTAAATTTTAACATACAAATATAGAACCATTGTTTCCCTCAGTACTTTGAACTTAAGTAATTCTAATAGTAAGTTACAATGACATATTTTTTAAATTCTTTTATTGTTTTAATTATCTATTGTTTACAGTTCTCTGATGATTTTTGGACCATCTATTTATATGTAATTTTTTTCTGTATATATATTGCTTGGCTAGGTATCTATTAACAGCTTTGATCCATTTTTTAATGGTGGTGGTCATTTTCTTATTGTTGGGTTTTAAGAACTATTTTTGTAATATTTGGTTGCATTTCTGTCATATCTGTTTTTTATAAATATTGCCTCTAGTTTGGGCCTTTACCATTCTTTGACAGTGTTTCACAGAGCAGAAGTTTTTAGTTTTAATAAAGCCTGGTTTACTACTTCTTTCTTTCATAATTACTCCTTAAAAGTTGTATCTAAGTTGTCATCACCATGCCCAAGATATTTAGATTCTCCCCTGTGTTAACTTCTACGAGTTTCAGTCTACTCTTTTTTTGTAAGTCAGTGATTCACTTTAACTGGATTTTTGTGAAGGATGTAAGATCTCTGTCAAATTTCTTTTTTTGAATGTGGATTACCAATTTTAATGCCTAATTTGTTGAAAAGACTGCTAGTGTTCTATTATAAATTACAAATCAGTTAACTGTATTTATGTGGGCATATTTCTCAGCTTTATATTTTCTTCCATTAATGAATTTCTCAATTGTTTTTGCCAATCAGTACCAAGTTGACTTAATTAATACAAATTTATAATAAGGTTTGAAAGCAAATTATGGCAATCCTTCAGCTTTTTTATTCTTCCTTAAAATTTTGGTAGCTCTTTTGACTCTTTTACCTTACAATATAAACTTGAACCACTTTGATAACATCGATAAAAATAATGCTGGGTTTTATATTTGCAGGCACTGAGCCTGTGTGTCATGTTTATAAGAACTGGTATCTTAACAAACCTTTCTGCCAATGAACAAAGAATATATCTCCAATTATTCTGTTCTTTGATTACTTTCATAAAACAGTTTTCTTTACACCCTGACTGGTGTGGCACAGTGGATTGCGTGCTGGCCTGCGAACCAAAGTGTTGCTGGTTGGATTCCCAGTCAGGGCACTTGCCTGGGTTATGGTCCAGATCCCCAGTAGGGGTTGTGCAACAGGCAACCACACATGAAAGTGTTTCTCCCTCTCTTTCTCCTTCCCTTCCCCACTGCCTAAAAATAAATAAATAAATTTTTTCAAAAAGATTTTCTTTTCATAGCTCTGCATATATTTTGTTAGATTTATCCCTAAATATTTTATTTTGGAAGCAGTGCTAAGTGGTATTGCAATTTTAATTTGAAATCCAACTTCCAAATCCCATTAATCGTACAGGAGTATGATTGACTTTTGTATACTATATATGTATGCTGCAACCTTGATACTCTGCTAAGTAAGTGGAGCAGGTTTTTATTGGTTTTTACTTATTATGTGAGTGATGATTCACCCTCCAACAAAGAAAACTTTGCGTCATTTTAATTTGTTTTTTAAAATCGCTTTCTTTCTTGTTTTTGTTTGTTTTGCACTAGCTAGACCTTGAGTAAAATACTGAAAAAGCATGTGAAAAAACATCCTTTCCTTGTCCTGCACTTATTAGGTAATGCTTTGAGTTTCTCACATATTCTTAGGAAGTGGAGGAAGTTCCTGTGAATTTTTACCTCATGGCAATTAATATTATCAGGCATGGGTGTTTGCTTTTGTCACAAGCTTTTTCTGCATCTCTTGTTATGATCATGTGGTATTCTTTTTTAGTTTGCTTGTGTGATGGGAGACAATGATTGATTTTTCTAAGGTGGAGCCAGCCTTGCAGTACCTAGGATAAGTTACACTTGGCAATGGTGCATAATTCTTTTTATACATAGATTTCCTTTGCTGGTATGTAGTTGAGGATTTTTGTACCTATGTTGATGAGATATATTGGTCTCTAGTTGTATTGTAAATTTGGTTTTGACATTATAGTAATCACTGTCCCAGCCTCATAATATAGGTATAAAATGTTACCTTTTCTCCTTTCTGGAACAGATTGTAGACCATTAACACTTTTTTTCTTAAATATTTGGTGGAATTTCCCAGAAAACTCTTCTGGGCATAGTGATAGTTTCCGTCATGAAAAGTTATTGTTACTGATTCAGTTTCCTTAATGTTTATAGGCTTATTCAGATTCAGTCTTTATCCTAGTGTTATTTTAAATGGATTGTGTCTTTCAGGGAGTTGGTCGCAGGTTATCAGATTTGTGGGCACAGGGTTGTTCATAGTGTTTCTATATTAACTTTTAATGACCATGGGATTTGTAGTGATGTTCCATCTTCTGTCCCTGTAATTAGGAATTTTTGACTTGTGTGTGTTTTCTTTCACCATTAGGTAGCCTGGCTTTATCAATACTGTTGATCTTTTTTAAAGAACTAGCTTTGGCTTCACTGATTTTTAAAAAATTGATTTCCTGTTCTCACTTTCATTGTTTTTGTTTTAATTCTTAATATTTTTTTCTTTGCCTACACTGAACTAAATTTGCTGTCCTTTTTAGTTTCCTAGAGCAGAAACATGGATGATTGATATCAGAGCTTTTTTTTTCCTGTTAAATGTATTGATAGCTCTGAATTTCCTGCCAAGCACTGCTTTGGATTAATCTCACAAATTTTAGAAAGTTGTGTTTTCATTTCAAGATGGCTAGCATGGCTGAGTAGTATGAGCTAGGAATAAATAAATAGTTCTAGGAGTTCTGAGTAATAACATAGCCAGTTTCCTTTTTGATTTTGTATACCCTTATAAAGATAATGAATTTTACCCTGAGTAAATGAGCATTTTGGATGGATGAATGATAGGGTCAAATTGTTTATTTCCCCAATTGTTTAGTGAGAAATATAGTTTATACACAATTAAATTAATTAATTTAATGTTTATAAGTAATGTTTTTTGTAAATGTATTTTATTGTGTTTGTTGCCACAACTCCGTTTTTTTGGTTTTGTTTTGTTTTTGTTTCTTTTAATATGGTTGAGCCTTGAACAACATAGATTTGAACTGAAGGTTCAAAAAAATTACAGTTATTTTCAGTTGGCTTGTTAATTTCAATTAACCAAGTTTAGTTGACCCATTCAGTTTAATTGACCCAAGCAGGTTAAACACAGGTTGTTAGGAATCCACATATGCCAATTGCTGACTTTAGTTATACTCGAGTTTTCCATTGCACAAGGGCAACGCAACCAACCCCCATGTTCAAGAATCATTTGTATAGCTGTAACCTAAAATGTGTTTTTGTGGCCAGATGCAATCAGTATCCACTTCTAGTCATCTTCTAGAGAGTCACTAATTTGATTTAGATCTTTAATGTTCACTCTTAAAAGTATTTATTATTGCTTTGTATGGGATGGGTATATAGCTCCTTAATTTTAATCTATTGCTTTAGATATATTTGTGTTTTTTCTTGTTTTGGTTATTATCAATAGTGTTGCTGTGAATATTTGTATGAAATTCTTTCTGTGGATGGGTCTTTATTTCTGAATCTAGAAATCTGCCTGTTAGTGGACTTGATGTTGTATTATAAATGTTAAACCTTTTGAGAATCTTCCAAACTCTTAATCTAGTTACTGAATTTTACATTCCTACCAGTATTGTTTCAGATTGCACTTATTTTTATAATTGCTAACACTTGATACTGATAAGTCCCTGATTGTCAACATGTTAATGGGCATATATTTATGCTCAGATGACATTTTTCTAATAACTACTAAGTTTTACATGATTATTTCCCATTTTGTATTTAGACATTTTTTCTTAATGATGATGATGTATAGGTTTTTTTCCGTATTCTGGGTATAACTTGTATCTGAGATGTAGGTTTTGCCAGTGTTTTTTTCTCGTTTCTGAGTTATGTTTTACTTTATTAGTGATGTCTTTGACATAGAAATACATAAGCTTTATGAATGTTTTATAAAAATGTATTTATTGTGGTTTTTCCTCATATTTTAAAAAATCTTTGCCAGAACTAAGGTTAAAAAGATTTTCTACTATATTTTTGCACGGACTTTTTAGTTTTTGCATTTTTGATTCTGTACTTTTGAGTTAATTTTTGTAAAATTTTTGAGGATATCTAGTTTGCTTATAGATATGCACTTATTTTAGTACCATTTTTAGAAAACTTTTATTTCTTTACCTGGCTGACTTTGTCAAAATTAATTTACCAAGATTTTAGATGCATTTTTAGACTATTTTGTTATACTGATCAATATAGCTTTTAAGTCTACATAATTTTGATCAGTATAACTTTATACTATCTTTTGAACTTAAATTATGTAGCTTAAACATTTTAATTATTTTCAAAGCTGATTTGATTACGATATGTTCTAGTATTTTCATATAATTGTTAGTCTCAGCTTGTCAATTAGTACCAAATGCCTACTGGCATTTAATGTGTTGCATTTTATATGTATAAATCAATTTGGGGGCAAATTGTGATATTCAAACCATGAATGTAGTATTTCTACATTTACATAGTTTTCATTTTTTTAAATTAAATTAAATTAAATTTTTTATCCTCACCTAGTACATTTTTTAATTGCTTTTAGGGAGGGAGGGAGAGACAGAAACATTGACGAGAAACTGAAGCATCGATTGGCAGCCTCCCAACCAAGGGCTGAACCACACAACCTTTTGGTTTTGGGATGATGCTCCAACAAACTGAGCCACACTTTAGCTGCCAGGGCTGCTTAGTTCTCTTTAGTTTGTCATGTGTATTTTATATGGTTATCAGTAGAATTATGTTCTTAATTTATTTCCAGATTGTTTTTTTGGAATCAGTCAAATTGATTGATTTATAACTTGAGACGTTACTCAGCTCATTTATTTTGAAATACTATTATTTATGCATTTGGTTTTGTTTTTGCAAAACTGTGGGTTTCATAAATAAAGACTTTTTTACTTTTTCAAACTTTATCTCATTTCTTACCTAAGTACTGAACTTAGAACCTCTAGTACATTATTGAGTAGAAGTGCTAATAGCAGATGTCCTTGAATTGGTCCTGTTATTTGGGGAAAGCATTTTGTGTATTAGCATTAAATATGTTAACTGTAAGTTTGATAAAATGCCTGTTCTAGTTATCTGAGAGTCTGTGTTGGATTTTGTCAGATTGTTGACCTGCATCCATGTTTAGATGCTGTTGGCCTTACACTACTAATAATATGAGTATTTTTACCTTTATTACTCATTGTAATGAATACATTACATTGATAACATTAGTTTTTCAGATGTGAAACGTACCTTTATTTCTGGGATTAGACATACTTGTTCATGGTGCATGATTCTTATATATTTCTTAATTTGAATTGCTCATATTTTCTCAAGGGTATTTCCCTACATATTTAAGGATTTTAGTCTATATTGTTGGCTTTGGTATTAGAGTAATAACTTGCTTACTAAAATGAGTCATAATAACCCTACATTTCCTAAACAGTTTTCTCCAGGATTAGTACAGTGTCTGCCAAAATGTTTATATAGTATCTGGAATGGTGTCACTCTTTTGTTAGTGAAATGGTAAATTTTACTTTTTATTATTTTTATATACTTAAATTTTTAAATGTATGTTTGGGTACTCTTTTTAAAGACACTTTTTTTCTCCTGAATTTTTCCTTTCATGTTCTATCTTTTTATTTCATTAATTTTTTTTCTGATCTATAATATTTTTTCCTTATATTCAGTTTTGTGTCTTTTAGCTTTGCAATGTGGTAGCTTACTTTATTTTTGACAATGTCTTTAAAGTTATAAATAACCTAACCATTCTTTCAAACAAATTTGGATATGGTATGTTTTACTTTTCATCAAATTTCTTTATTTCTGTTGTGGCTCCTAAATTGACCCATGAGATAGGTAGAATTCTATTGTTTATATTCCAAATTTTGAATATTTCTCAGATCTTAAGATCTATCTGATGTAGTTCCATTTCTAACATGCTGTTTGACTTAAATTTTTATCATTTTATTGAGACACTGATTTTACTTCTATAGTCTATTTTAGACAATATTTCATATGAACTGCAAAGAATATATGTACTGTTTTTTGATATTGACTGAAGTGTAATATAATATGACATAATATGACATAGTATGTTTGTTTATACTTTTGCTAAATTTTTTCATATCATTGCCTACTTTCTGACTATTTTCATATCAGTCATAGATAATGTGCTTTTTAAATTTGCAACTAGTGTTGAATTTATATTTCTCTTTCACAGCTATTATGTTTTGTTTCATATATTGTAGAGTCTCTTACGTGGTAAATATTGTAGTTTTAAAGGAAATATATGCAACCTAACAATTCTTTTGCATTGAAAAATGTTTCTTTCATGTTAAATTTTTTCTGTAATATGTTCTTCAATATTAACATTATCAGTGTTACTCTTTGGTATTTGTTTCAAGGTATATCATTTGTCATTTTTTGTTACTTTCAACATTTTTATGTCTTTGAAGGTAATTGTTTTTTGTATATAGCAGAGTCAGATATTGGTATTTTTAAGCAATCTGACAAGGTTTGATTGTGGAGAGAATATTCAGGCTATTTGTGTTAATATAATTATTAATGTGGTTAATTTCCATTTACCCTTTGTTTTCTATCTATAACATGTGTTTTCTGCCATATTTACTGCTTTTCATTGTATTTAGTCAATATTTGTTAGTGTAGCAGTAAATTTTTTAAATATTGAATAATGACATTTACTCATTTTCTCTCCCATTTGTGGTATTAGTGTTATATGTATTATTTATATGCATATAAACCCAATAATAGAGTGTTATAATTGCTTTTATACATTTATATGTTTGAAAGACAAGAAATAAAATATATACATATGCACAAAATTTTACATTTACAGCATCTGAAAGTTTTACACTGTTTTCTTCTTCTGGTCATAAGTTGTTAACCAGTGTTATTTTCTTTTACTTAAATTATATGTTAGTATTTTGTTATTTTGCAACCCTATGTTAGCTGGTGCTTTTTGAGAAATGTCTTGTAGTCCACCTTTACTTTTGAAGTACATTTTCACTTTAAATACAATTCTCATTCAGAATTTATTTTCTGATTAATGTGACTTGTCATTTTTTCCCCTTGCTTTTGGATTTCTCATTGTAACATTTACCAGTTTTATTATCATGTCAGGTATATAATTATTATTTTGTCTGTACTGTTTAGAATTTCCTCAACTTTCTGGATTTGTATATTTAATGAAGTTTTTCTGTTGTTCTGAAGTTCCACTTAATATGCAGTTTGAAGTTAAAAATATGTTACTGTATGAGTATATTTCTAACTCCTAAGATGTTACCAGCTTTCATGTTCCACTCTTGGAATAGTTTGGAAGCTGTTATGTTATATAATATTCTCATATTACTTTTAATTAGTGTTGGTAAATTAGTTTATTAATTACTTGGTCAGTAAATTAAAATGAGAACATTTCTAGAGCAATTTACAACACTAAGCACAAATTTCAGGTAAAGCCTATTTAATTCATTGCAGTTTTTTATTCCATGAAAGAATGTATCACTGTGTCTAAAACTTTTATTAATTTTGATAAGCTATCTCTTTCCAAGACACTCTTTGAGACTGATCTAAAATATTTTTGTGGGTTGTGCCTGGAGAAAATGAAAAGGTAGAAATTCGTATGTTGTTTCTTCAAGTACTTTTATAGATTAATAGTTTTTCTTGTTGGATTAAGGATAGGTTTATATTAAAGGGTGGCTAATAATTTTAAAGTTTTAATGATTATATTTTCTGTATTAAACTTATAATACATTGTAGATCAGTGACTTGTTTTACATAGTTTATGTTTGTGGCTTTGACTGGTAATGACTATATGTTTGCTTTTCCATATCTAAATTTACTGATACATTTCTGTAAAGGTGAAAATGTATGCAACAGAATAGAAAAAAAAATCCCAAAACTTTATGTGAGGAAATATTATGGCACACTAATAAATAGAATCAAATTCAGTAGCCTAGTTACATAATTTTCCCTAAATATAGTAACTGCTTTAATGAGTTAGTAATGGGAACTTTAAAAAATAATTTTTAAGATTTGCGATAAAGTATACTACATGTGTAATTGTTTATTTTTTATAGGTTTGCTTTTATTTAACATTTTTAATCCTCCTTGTTCTGTGTTTACTAATAATATAATTAAATAAATCTTTTTAATTTCTTTATTTATATCTTTTTTTTTAGGTGCTTCAGAAAAGTCAGAGTTCACATTTGTCAGGACCTAATGATGAACAACTTCCGTTTTCCGTTGGGCCTGCCCAGTATCTCCAGGCAGCTAGCACGATTATTCAGAAACCGACTGGACATCGAACTCTTCCTAGCAACTCAGTAACACAGGGAGCTGCTCTGAATCCCTTCTCCTGTCATATTGCTACCTCAGGTGGACAACAAGGCATTACTTTTACCAAAGAGAGCAAACCTTCAGGAAATAGATCTTTGGTGCCTGAAATAAGTAGGCATGCTGGAGACACACCTAAGGGCTGTATTGCTGTCAAGGGACTTACTAACCATGATCAGCAGCTGATAGCAGAACCTGTTTGCAGTCCTAACCATGGAGATTGTACATCACCAAATTTACCAGAGAGTCCTCAGATCTCTGCCATGATGACTGGAAAAGCTAGTGACAAAGCCAGTAATAATCACCCAACTATTCATACAAAGACTAATAATCCTATTACCTCTTCACCCTCTTCAGTCATTTCCACCACAATGTCTACAAAATCCATTGCCCATACAACCACACACAGTGTTACCAGCCTCAACAGTCCTCAAAATAAGTTAAACACAATTAATAGAGAAAACCTAGAGAACTTACAGAGCTCTAAAAAACCAGACCTGCCTATAATTAGCCTCAAATGTAGTCCTCAGATTATACCATCAATGTCTGTGTCCATATATTCAAGTTCCACAGAAGTTCTGAAGGCATGCAGGTTAGTATGGGAAGTGTCTTCACAAAGTTAAAATAGTTGATTACTGTCCAAATCAGAAAACTGAGATAATATGTTGATTGTATAAGAAGTACAGGATTATATGAAAGTGATGTAGTGATTTATCTAAAATAACAGTTTCATCAGGATCTGTCCCCCTTTTCAATATCAGTTTATCTGTACTTTTTTGAGGTCTTAATTTCTGGTTTAATAAAATTATGGATGTTATTTTTAAATTTTTATAAAATAGTACATATACATTATAAAAAGTTAGAAGGTATAGATAAGAAAAATACTATATTCCAACCTCTTAGACGTTACCAATATTATCTACATGTACATGTTTATGTACACATAATGCATGTATAGAGATATGCATATTTTTATATATATCCCTCTAGACATTTGCTGTATATAAATGTAGAGTTAGATATTTTAAAACCAAAATGAGCCCTGGCTGGTGTAGCCCAGTGGATTGGTGCTGGCTTGTGAATTGTAGGGTTGCCAGTTCAAGTCCCAGTCAGGGCACATGCCTGGGCTCTGGGCTAGGCCTATTGGGGATGTGGAAAAGGCAAACTGTCAGTGTATCTCTTGTACATTGATGTTTCTTTCCCTCTTTTTCTCCCTTACTTCCTCTCTCTCTAAAGATAAATAAAATCTTTACAACCAAAATGAAAACATACTGTAAGTTTCTTTTCAAATTTGTAATTCTACTTTTTCCATATCAAATTTGAAAGTTTGTAATACCGGGCATACTTAAAATTTTCTGTTGTTCCGAAAATAACTTAAGTTCCTGTTTCCTACTAGAAATATAATTCCATTCAGTCTTTTAATTTTTAGCACAATTGTTTCACACAGTTTATTTTTTAATTTTATTTTTTAATAACTGTTGACATTCAGTATTATTTTGTATTAATTTCATGTGTACAGCACAGTGGTTAGACCGTCATGTTCTTAAAAAGTGTTTCCCTCAATATTTCCAGTACCCACCTGCACCATATGTAATTATTACAATGTTATTGACTATATTGCCTTTGATGTACTTTATTTGTAAACCTGTGACAATTTTGTAACTGTAGATTAGTACATCTTTTTCCTTTTTTAAAAAATTATTTTATGGTGACATTGCTTAGTAACATCACATAGGTTTCAACTGTACATTTCTATGTACAATTGAACTCTACATTCAACTGTAGATTGCATTGTGTCCACCACCCACAGTCAGATCATTTTCCATCACCATGTATTTTGTCCCCTTTACCCTCTACTACCTCCACACCTCTCTTCCCTACCATAACCAGTATACTGTTGTCTGTCTCTGTGAGTTTCAGTTTTATATCCCACATATGAGTGAAATCATATGGTTCTTAGCTTTTTCTAACTGATTTATTTTGCTTAGCGTAGTATCCCCAAGTTGCAAATGACAGAATCTCATCTTCTCTTATGGCCAAGTAGTATCCAATCATGCAATGTGTACCACATCTTTTTTATGCAATCATCTATGGAAGGACACTTTGGTTGTCTCCATGTCTTTGGCACTTTGAATAATGCTGCAGTGACCATAGGAGTGCATATGGCTTTGCAAATAAATGTGATTGGGGTTTGGGGTAGATATCCAAAAGAGGGATGTGGGGTCACATGTTAACTCTATACTTAATTTTTTAAGGAACTACCACACTGATTTTCCACAGTGGCTGCACAAACTTACATTCCCACCAGCAGTGAATGAGGGTTCCTTTTTCTCCACAACCTCTTCAACACTTGTTATTGCCTGTCTTGTTGATAATAGCCATTCTAACAGGTGCGAGGTAGTATCTCACTATAGTTTTGATTTGCATTTCGCTAGTAGCTAGTGGTGAACATCTTTTCATTTATATGTTGACTTCTTCTGTGTCTTTTGGGGAGAGGTTCTTCTCCGGGTCCTCTGCTCATTTTTTAATTGGATTGTGTGTTTGTTTGGTGTTAGTTGTATGGATTCTTTACATATTTTGGATATCAAACCCATATCAGAGCTGCTGTTTGCAAATAACTTTCCCATTCAGCTGATTGTCTCTCCTTTTTTTTTTTTTTAATTGTTGGTGGTTCTTTTTACTCTGCAGGAGATTTTGTTTGATAAACTTTAACTCATTTACATTTTTCTCTTTACTTCCCTTACCTTTGGGGTCAAGTTCATAAAATATTTACTGTGATAAAGAGCCATAAGATTAGTACTAGGTTTTCTTCTATGTCATTTATTGTTTCAGATCTCATATTTAGGTCTCTAATCTATTTTGAGTTAATTTTTGTACATTAGGTACAAAAGCCATAATCTAGTTTCCTTACCATTTGTTTGTGAGCTTTTCTTTTCCCCATTGGGCATTTTTAGCTCCTTTGTCAAAAATTATTTGCCCATACACTTGTGGGTTTATTTCTGGGCTCTCAAATTTGTTCCATTGGTCTCTGTGTTTGTTTTTCTGCCAGTACCATGCTTTTTTGATTATTGTAGCTCTATAGTATTACTTGAAGTCAGCCAGTAGAATATCTTCAGCTTTGTTCTTTTCTCTCAGGATTGCTGTGGCTCTTTGGAGCCTTTTGTGGTTTTATACAAATGATGAATTTTTATTCCATTTTAAAAAACAATATTGGGATTTCAATGGGAATTACATTAAATTTATATATTGCTTGGCATAAAATGGACATTTTAACTCTGTTGCTTCTTCAAATCCATGAACATAGGCTATCTTTTCATTGTGTGTTTTTAGTCTCTTTTAATAGTGCTCTGTAGCTTTCGGTATATAGGTCCTTCACATCCTTTGTTAAGTTTATCACAAGGTATTTTATTCTTTTGGTTGCAATTGCAAAAGGAATTTTTTTCATTTCTCTTTCTAAATTTTATTGTTAGTATATAGAAAAGGAGTGGATTTTTAATTTTTTATTTATTTAACTTTTTAATTTTTACCCAAGGATATGCCTATTGCTTTGAGAGGAGAGAGAAACATTGATATGAGAAAAAAAACATTCTTTGCTTGCCTCCTGTACACACCTTGCCCTGGGATCAAACCTGTAACCAAGATTTGTGCCTTGATTCGGGATCAATCCTGCAACATTTTTGGTGTACAGAACAGCAATTCAACCAACTAAGCCACCTAACCGTAGCGGGAAATTAGTGAATTTTTGTATATTGATTTTGTATCCTGCAACTTTACTGTTTTGGGTGTTTATTTCTTTTTTTAATATTTTTTATCTTCACCTGATGACATTTTGTCATTGCTTTTCTTCGAGAGAGAGGAAGGGAGAGAAGAAAAACATTGATGTGAGAGAGAGAAGCATCGATCAGTTGCCTTCCATGTGTGCCTGTACTGGGGATTCAATCTGCAACCTACATAAATGCCCTGATCAAAAATCAAACAACACAGTCTTTTGGTCCTGGAACAATGCTATAACCAACTGAGCCACACTGGCCTGGGCTGTTTATTGTTTCTAATAGTTTTTGGTAGAATCTCTAGGGTTTTCTATATCCAGAATCATGTCAACTGCCAAAAAAAAAAAAGTGATTTTTACTCCTTTGTTTCCAATTTGGATGCCTTTTATTTCGTTCTCTCTATAGCCTTTTTGGTTTGGGTAGGCCCACCAGTACCATGCTGAATAAGAATGGTGAGAGTGTATATCCTTGTCTTGTTCCTGATTTTAGAGGGAAAGCTTTCAGTTTTTCACCATTGAGTATGATATTGGCTGAGGGTTTGTCAGTTGGGCTTTATTATGTTGGCATACTTTTCTTCTGTATCCACTTTATTGAATATTTTAATGATAAATGGATGTTGTATCTTATCAAATGCTATTGCTACATCTGTTGATGAGATCATATGATTTTTATCCTTTGATAATGTGGTACATTCAGTTGATCAATTTTCTCATGTTTAACTATCCTTGTACTGCTGGAGTGCACTCAACTTGATCATGATGTAGTATTATTTTATTTTTTAAAAGATTTTACTTATTTTATTTTTAGACAGAGGAGAAGGGAGGGAGGGAGAGAAATATCAGTGTGTGTTTGCTTCTCACATGCCCCGTACTGGGGACCTGGCCTGCATCCTGGGCATGTGCCCTGACTGGGGAATTGAACTGGCGACCCTTTATTCCACAGGCTGATGCTCAATCCAATGAGCTATACCAGCTGGGTTTATTTGAAATTCTTATTTTGCCAGTTTTCACTTAGGATTTTTGCCTCTGTATTCATTAGAGATATTGGTCTGAGCTTATCCTTGTCAGGTTTTGGTATCAGCATTACATTGGTCACATAAAGTGTGTCAGAAAGTATTGCCTCTTCATTTGTTTGGAAGAGTTTGAGAAGGACAGGTATCAAATCTTCTTTGACTGTTTGGTGGAAGTTACTAGTTAAGCCATCTGGACTTGAACATTTATATTTTGGAGGCCTTTAATGGTTGATTCAGTTTCCTTACTGTTGGTCATTTATTTAGATTTTTCAGCTCCTCATGGTTCAGTTGAGAAAGGTTAAATAATTCTAGGAACTTAACCATTTCTTCTAGGTTATTGAATTGGTGGCATACAATCTTTCATAGTATTCTGGTATGATCTGTATATACCTGTGGTAACTTTGTAGCTTTGCTTTTATTTCTGATTTTGTTTATATGAGTCTTCTCTTTTTTTCTTTAGTATGCCTAGCTGGGGTTTGTTAATTTTATTTATATTTTTAAAGATTCACCCCTTTGTTTTATTAATTTTTTGCATTTTTGTTCTCTATGTCATTCAATTCTGTTCTAATTTTTATTATTTCATGTCTTCCTGCTGACTTTGAATTACTTTTGCTTTTCTTTTTCTAGTTTTTAAAGATGTGATATTAGGTTGTTTACTTGGGATTCTTCTCGTTTATTAAGATAGGCCTGCAATGACATAAACTTCTGTCTTGATACTGCTTTTGCTGCACTGTAGAAGTTTTGATATGTTATATTGTCATTCTCATCAGCCTCTCTCTCTACATACTTTTTGATTTTACCTTTTGTTTCTTCTTTGACCCATTCAGTTTTCCGTACGTTGTTAAATCTCCACATTATTTGTGAGTTTCTGTACTTTGTATTTGCAGTTGATTTGTAAATGCAAACCATTGTGGTCAGAGAATATACTTGGTATGATTTCAGTCGTTTCAGATTTGTTGAGGCTTGTTTTGTGACCCAATATATGGTCGATCCTTGAGACTATTCCATGTGCACTGGAGAAGTATAATCTGATATTCTGGGATGAAAGTCTCTAAAAATGTCAATTATACCCATTTGCTCTAATATGTCATATAAGACTGATATTTCTTTGTTGATTTTTGTTTGGATGATCTTTGTAGATTGTCAGTGGAGTATTAAGGTCCCCAGATATGATTTTGTTTTTGTCACTTTGTTCCTTTTGTTAGTAGTTGCTTTATATATTTTGGTGTTCCCTAGTTGGGTGCATGTGTATTGGGAAGTGTTATGCCTTGTTGATGAACTACCCCCTTTATCATTATAAAATGTGCATCTTTGTCTCCTGTTACATTTGTTATCTTGAAATCTATTTTGTCAGATATACATATGGTTACACCTCCTTCTCTGTGGATGTTATTGCTTGGAGACTCATTGTCTGCCGTTTCTCTTTGAGCTTATGATTATCTTTACAGTTTAGGTGTGTGCCCTAAAGGCAGCATATGTTTGGGGTTTTTTAATTTTTAATTTTTTATTGATACCCAAGGACATTTTTCCATCACTGCTAGACAGAGAAGAAGGAGAGAAATATTAATACAAGAGAGAAACATCAACTGGCTATCTCCTATAATTGCCCAGACCAGGCTTTGAGCACCCAGTTTAGGCACAAGCCTCAAACCCTCAACCCTTTGGCTATGGGAGAACATTCCAACCAACTGAGCCACACCAGCCTGGGCTGATTGGATTTTGTTTTTATCTAATCTGCTACTGTGCTTTTTTTAATTGGTGAATTTAGTCTACTTAAATTTAAGAAAATTATTGATGTATGATAATTTTTTGTAGGTTTGTTTGTTTGTTTGGTTTTGTAGCTCTGTGCGTCCATTGATTCTTTTCCTTTGTGTTTCTCTCTGTTGGTTTTGTTTGGTAGCATTTCACACCTCTTCCCTCTGTTTCCTCCTTTTTTTAAAGCTATGTGTCTTGCCTTTGGGTTTTCTTTAGTGTATGGTCACCATTAGATGTATGACCAAGAAAATTTTTTATGTACAGTAGTCCTTTTTCTTTTGAATGCATCAGAAATCCATCTTTCTTTGTAAATTCAGAGTTTATCCACTCCCCTTTCATATTTTTATTTTCACAAATTACCCCTGTTTATACTGTAAGATCGTTGTTGATCTCACTCATAGTTTTGTGACCTTTGTTTTTGTTTGTTTATTTCAGGTAGAATATCCTCCTTGAGTATTTCCTGAAATGGAGGTCTTCTGGTGATAAAGCCTCTGAGCTTATGTATGGCTGGAAAAATCTTTATTTCTCCTTCAGACCTAAAGGATAACTTTGCTGGATATATTATTTGCTGGTTATTTCTCTTTTCACTAGTTTGAATATTTGGTTGCACTCTCCTCTAGCTTGCAGAGATTCTGCTGAGAAACCTGATGATAGTGTGGTCAGCTTTTTGTTGTAGGTTACTTTTTTCTTTCCCCTGTCTGCCTTGAGAATTCTTTCTCTGTCATTAATTTTTTAGCAATTTTAATACAGTGTGCCTTGGAAGAAGCCTTATTTAAATTTTAATTTTTATTGATTGATTTGAGAGAGAGATACATTGACTTATTGTTCCACTTATTGATACATTCATTGATTTATTCTTTTATGTGTCCTAACCAGGGGTCAAACCTATAAACTTGGTGCATCAGAACGATGTTCTAACCTACTAAGCTACCTGGCCAGAGCAGGAAAGGTTATTTTTGAGATTGAGGTATCTAGATATTCTGTCTGCCTCTTGAATTTGAGGATCAAGCTCTTCCCATAGGTTTTCTAAGTTCTCATCCATTCTTTGTATGAATAGATTCTCCATTCTTGTTTTTCTCTCTTCTTCTCAGATGCCTGTTATTCCTCTATTGTTTTTCCTTATAGAGTCAGATTTCATAAAGTTCTTTAATATATTTTATGTTCAAATCTCCTTCTTTTTTTATATCATTTCTAGATTTCTATCTTCAATATCAGTTACCCTTTCCTCCATCTGCTCCACTCTGTTTCCTCTGCTTGCTAGTTCATTGTATATTTGTTTTAATTTTTTAATTGTCTTTGGAGAGAGAGAAAGAGAGGAAGAGTGAAACATCAATGTGAGAGGAACATCAGTTGTTTGCTTTCTTGTATGTGTCCCAGCTGGGGATCAAACCTGCAACTTAGGTGTGTACTCTGAGATGGAATTGAACCCACAACATTTCTGTCTAACAGACTACACTCCAAACAACAGAGGCACACACACCAGAGCTTGCCACTTTATTCTTGATGTTTTTTATTGAGTTATTCTCTAAAATTTGTTTTTGGTTCTTTTTAAAAGCTTCATTCTGTTTGATAAATTATTCATTCTGACTGCCTCTCTGTGTCTTCTTTCACCTTTTTTAGTTTTTCGTAACTGCAGTCTTGAGTTCTCTGCCTCTTATATCACATATTTCCATGTCTTTCAGTTTGGTTTCTTGAAATTTTTTTATTTTCTTTCTGAGCTTCTTCACTAACTTGGTTACTCATATTGTTTGATGAATTCTGTCTAGGCATCTATGAATGTGATCACTTTTCTAGTAGATGAATTTGAAAATGTCTTTCTATTCTTTTACAATAGGTGGCGCTGAATCTCTCTTCCTTTTCTTTTCTTCCTTTTTTTCTTTTCTTATTTATTTGTTTATTTATTTTAATTCCTCTTGTACTCCTCTAGCATTTAAGATATTCATAAAGCAGTGGAAAACAGGAAGGGCCTCCCCTGTGACCATGCTGGGCAGCGGGGCTCCAAATCTTTGAAATCCCAGTACTGCTCCTGTAGCCAGATGCTGCTGTCAATGTAGGTGTGGTGTATAGGGTTACACTGAGCTACACAGATATCCCCTCTGCTTTTTAAAGTTGTCAACCATAGCTGGTAGACCCTAGCAGAAAGAAAGCTGATTTTCTTCTCACCCAGCAACAACCTGGTACATCTTTTTCACCTAGTCCTTCAACCCCATCCCATCTAGCAGCCATCAGCATGTTCTCTATATCTGAATGTGTTTCTCTTTTGTTTGTTTGTTTGTTTATATTGTTATTTTTGAACTCATGTATAAGTGGAAACATGTAGTACTTGTGTTGTCTTATTTCAGTTTTCATAATACCACTTACACCCATCAATACTGGAACAAATTATTAGGTTTCATTCTTTTTATATGGCCAAGTAATATTTCATTGTATAAATATACTGTGGTTTTTTTAACCACTTGTCTAATGGTGGTCACTAGGGCTGTTTCCAAATCTTGGGAGATTGTAAATAACAGTGCAAATGAACACAGGGTTGCATGTACTCTTTCAAATTATGTTTCAGGTGTCTTCGGGTAAATTCCAAGAAATGGAATCACTGGGTCATAGGCAGTTCCATTTTTAGTTTTTCAGGAAACTCCACACTATTTCGCACAGTGGCTGCACCAGTCTGCATTCCCACCAGCAATGTACTAGGGTCCTCTTTTTCTCCACCTCCTCGCCAGCACTTGTTTGTTGATTTGTTAATCATGGCCATTCTGACTGGTGTAAAGTGATATCTCATTGTGGTTTTAATTTGCATTTATCTGACAATTAGTGATGCTGAGCATCTCACCTATTCACAGTCTATATGCTTTCTTTGGAATATCTGTTTAGATCTCTTCCTATTTTAATTGTATTGCTTGTTTCGGTGTTGAGTCACATGATTTATTTATAAATTTGGACATAAACTCTTCCTCAGATGAGTCATTGGTGAATTTCACTTTTTCGCTAAGTAGGTTTACCTTGTGTTCTGTTGATGGTTATTTTTGCTGTACAAAATCTTTTTAGTTTCAGCATCAACCTTTTTTACAATCTGCTTTATCTAGGGGTACTGATTTATTATTTGATACCAGGGAAGTTTCAGCTTCCCTGTGATCAGCCTTATTCAGTGGATTGAAAAACTAGAAAATAGGCATTAAATTATACTTGGTAGAAAACACCAAAACCTGGAAAATCTTAATGTTTGTGTTCTTTCTGGTAACGTTTTGTGTGAAATTAGAAGGAGGGATGAGAGAAGAGGCAAAAAGAATCGAGAAATGTAATACACTATTTGCCACTCTCAGAAAAGCAGCTGTATTCTGCTGTTCTTACATAAAATGAACCTCAGAAATTTATTTCTTAAATGAGTTTTATTTTCTTTCCACACACACCCAAAAAGAAAAACAGGAATCAAAGATGAGGAGCACTTTTTTTGACAGTATTATATCATATAGAATTCCCCCCTCCTTTAGGTGCTAATGTATCTTTTTAAAAAACAGAAATTATTTATAATTTCTTTAAATATAATTCTCATACCTTACAATGCACCATTTAAAATGTACAGTTAAATGATTTTTCATATATTCCCAGATATGTCCAACCATCATCATAGTCAATCTTCACATCTCGTTTTTGAAATGTATGGAAACCTTCTCTTCAGGGTTAACTTACAATTTTAGAGGTTTTATTTGGTGGGGAGGGACTTAGAAGCCACTACATGGAGTTTATATTACCACAGATGAGTCATTTCATTTTTAAAAGGTAGAAATATCCAAAAATCAAAAAGGGAAAAATAGAAAAAAAGACAGAGGAAACAAAATAACAGAATTTGTTCTGGCAGTTGAGGATTAAATTATTCTGAACATTATTCTGAAAACTGAAGATTCAATTATTAGTTAAAAAGCCAGGGTGTCAAATGATAACTGTTATGTGAAGTTCAACTCTGTCAGTTGATAGTGGCTTGCTCTGGGTATGAATTTTAGTCCTGATTATGCAAAAGAAAAAAGAAAAAAAGGTTTTTACAGAGCTAATCTCCTGGGTAAGAAATTTCTTGAAAAAAATGAAACAAAATATATATGGGTTTATATGTACAGCACCTTTGGTTTGGTTTTGCTTTTTGTAGTGAATTATGTATTTGAAAGTAAATTTAAGTAAGCTCTTTATATTTTTATGTAATAATAAATTTCTCCAATAAAAAGCTAACTACCATTTGAAAAGAAGCTTTCAAAATGATATACTCATAATTTATCTCACATCCAATACGTTTCCCTACTTTATTTCTTCTTTTGCTTGGGTTATTTAGAGTGAAGTTACTGTTTAACAGTTTTCGATATCTGCCTATTTAGAATATCATCTGTTCTGTTGTCTGCATCCCTATACTTTTGCGTTATTACAAATGTTAAATATTTTAACAGAGAACTTATGTTTCCTTTGTTGTCATAAACATATAGACATACCTTGGACATCTGGTAGGTCTGGTTGCAGACCAATACAATTAAGCAAATATTACAACGAAGCAAGTCACACAAATTTCTTGGTGTCCCATTCACATAAAATTTATGTACAAATATAATATTGTAATCTTTTAATTTTTAATAATGTCTATAAAAACAATGTACATCTTAATTTAAAAATACTTTTATGCTTAAAAATGTTGCCTACATTTATACTTTAGCCAGTTATAATCTTTTTGTTGGTACAGGTATCAGTGTTGGTAGTTACTGATGTCAGGGTGGTGGCCACTTAACATTGAGATGGCTGTGGCAACTTCGAAAAGTGAGACAATTACAAAGTTTGCCAGATTGAATAACCCTTGCTTCCATGAAAGATTTTTGAGTAGCAGTCAGTGCTTTTTGACAGCATCTTACTGACATTAGAATTTCTTCAAAATTGGAGGTAGTCCTCTCAAACCTTGTTACTGCCCTATTGAACTAATTTTATGTAGTATTCAAAATGATTTCAATAATCATCTTTAAATAACTTCATAAATTTTAAAGCATCTTTACAAAGAATATATTCTATCTCAACCACTTTCTTTGCTCATTCATGAGAAGTAATTTCTCATCTACCTGAACCCACAACCTTTTGGTGCAGAGGATGACATTCTACCCAACTGACATTCACTCAGCCAGTGCTTTGCAGAATGTTTTTAATTTACATTGCTTAGATTCATAAGCGGAATCACTAACTATGGCTGCTATAACCTCATAAAATATGTTTCTTAAAAATATTTGAAAGTCAAAATTCCTCCTTGATCGATGGGCTGCAGAATGCATGTGGCATTAGCAGGCATGAAACCAACATTAATCTCATTGTACATCCCTGTCAGAACTGTTGGGTGACCAGATACATTGTCCGTGAGCTGCAA
>PVJD01010076.1:0-56680 GCA_004026545.1 Mormoops blainvillei
ATTTTTAAACCATATTTACTTATTTATAAGTATCATTTAAACAGATGAATATAAATTCTTGTCGACTAATTTCCAGTGATTTACTGAAATGCTCTATTTAAAAATGTCAAGTGGCCATTAGCAGTAAACCTCCACGAATTTATCTGCCATAATATTCCTGCTTAAATATTGTCATTGCGCTATTTCGCTTTATTGGTTTGTTTTTTAAAATCTTTCTGAAGTCATGGAAAGTTTTTAGCAATTTGTTCTCAATTTAAGGTGATTAAAACATATGAGGTAGAAATAAAACAGACAAATGCTCCGTAGACTTACTAGAAAGCACCTAGCTGCCAGTAGGCTCTGCTGGACCACGGCTTGCATTTGAACTAGACTGAAAGGCACAGTTTGTGATATGCGCCACCTGAGGCCAGGCTAGGCCAAATGCAGTCCATCTGGACCTTTCTGCAAAGCTAAGGGAAGTTGTTTGGCACCTTACTGAGTTCACTCTGTTTTCTTTATTTCAGTCCCCTTTCTTAAGCTCAATTTACTCGGTCACAGAATACCTATAGGACAAATATCTGAAGTCATTACAAATAAAACTAAAAACAAATACAGTCACATTCATTCCTATTTCTGTAGCCTTTTCTTTGGTTGTACCCAAATGCACTGTGGCCCAAGAAGCAATCATTTTAGGAAGAGGGATTTAAACACCTGGGACTATATAGATCTTTCCATATGGGGCAAGAGAGAGATGGGATTCCATACACTCTCACACCTGCAGTCCAGAATTTTATGATCAAATGGGCCTTTCCGTGGGGAAATCTCATGTCAAGAACCATTAGCTCAAAATATATAGATCAGAGTACTATAGAAAAAAATTAGCCATTCTCCTTTAAAAGGAGACTTAATGTCGTTTCTGAGGAGTGCGAATCTAAAGCAGTGACCATGCTTCCCTGGCTACAAAACTATTTGCAAATTTTAAATATTAACCATAGTGTATTTTTTTCTCCTGGAGTGCGTCGTAATATTGCCTCTCACATAAGCGAGTGGCACAATGGAACTGCGGATGAAAGCTCTGATGGCCACGCTCGTGTGATGTCACTCGCTCACGGAGCTCCTACAGTGGGCTGGTCCCTGTATGCAGCACTTCACATACTTATCTCTAATCACCACGACAACACTTCAAAGTAAATATTATCTTCACCACGTGGAACCCAGGGCTCACTGTTGGGTGACAAACTTGTTCAAGGTCACAATGTAAGGAGGGTCACTGTGGAGATAAGTTTAAGCTCAGATCTCTCACTTCAGTCCACCAAAAGCTCTCTAAGTCGATCTTGTACCAGAGCAGTCACGTAGGCTGATTAAGGCCCAGATCACTGAGTCTCTGATTCAGTAGGTCTTGGGTGGGGGCCTAATTTACATTTCTCTTAAGTTCACAGGTGATAACCTGGCTGGTCCCAGACCACACACCCATTGAGGACTGCTGTCCTACATCGTGCTTCCAGTTGGAATGTAAGCCCTGGTAGTAAAAACAACCGAATTATTAGTCTTAGAAGGTTTACGTATACTTTTATGAAATTTAAAATACATCAACATAACATGTATTATAAATACATGTATAACATGTATTTATAGATGTTATTTCTGGATATCAGGCAATTAAAACTTTCTTTAGGCTCTTCCGAATTGTCTGACTTTTAAAAGATGGACACATAATTTTTATTTTTAGTGAATCAAATGCTGATTGCATTTAGGAAAAAAATGAAACCACAAATATCTCTTGGAAATGTGACATTTACAGAGGTCTTAGCATCTCAACACTTTTTCTAAGAAGGAGAACACTCAAATATTATATACGTATATACTCACCACACAAACACACATATCCTTATGTATGACACAAAAGTAAAAGCTTGCCCTGACTGGTGTGGCTCAGTGGGTTGGGCATCATCCTGCAAACCAAAGGGTCACTGGTTCAATTCCTCGTCAGGGCACATGCCTGGGCTGCTGGCCAGGTCCCCGGTCGGGGGCGTGCAAGAGGCAACCAATAAATGTTTCTCTCCCTCTCTTTCTCTCTTCCTGTCTCTAACAATACATAAATAAAATCTTTAAAAATATAAAAAATAAAAGCTTCGTTTTTCAGCCTGCCCTAAGTTGGAAAGGACTCAGTTCCGATTCTGAACCGGCGGCTTGCATCACTCAGCCACACCCAGTGGTTTCACCACCTCCCTCCCAGTTTCTCTGTCTGTGCATTCAGAATCCTGGGCTAGAACCGTACGTATCATAGTGAAAAGACTTTTAAAAGACGAGATAGTCCCAAAAGTTCAGTCCGGAGGGATATGCTGTACTAATGTAAATCGCCCTTGCAGGATTTGAAGGAGAAAGAGAGCAAGTATCAGGCACCTCATGATGTTCGGGTCACTTAGATGAGACCGGAACAACAGAAGGGTGCTCAGCGAGGTGGCGGAGGAGGCAGGGCCACTTGGCCAAAATGCCTCTGCTGCACTTTTACATTTTTAAATCATATCACATTACATAATGATAGCACATGACCGTCTGCATTCTGCAAATGATGCCGGCTCAAGAAAACACCCCGGTATTTATGAAATGCTTCGCGCATCTGCCACCACGGCCTATGGCCCAAATCAAAGTGATCGGAGCTATTAAGATGATTTCCCTGTTTAGCTGGGTTTTATAGACTATGGTTTTGAAGTCAGCAGAAGATGACCTACTAATGGTGTTTAATGGTTCTCTCAACAAATTGTGAAGTACCTTGCATGACCCACTGGTTAAGGACATAAAAGGAAAATTCCAGCTTTAACCATTTAATCCTTCCTTCGCTCTTGTGCTTCTTTTAGACAATGGTGTTTTATTTCCAACCTTCAAGGAGGAATGGGGAGAGTGAAAAAAGGGAGGGGAAAAGGAATGAAGACTTTTTGAGCATTGGGCTCAGCATTCGATATTAACCATAATACTTGATCTTCGCAACACTACAGAAGGAAATACCTCTATTTTGCAAATGAGGAAGGGTCCACAGAAGTCGCGTCACTAAGGTCACAGAGCCAGGAAGCCACACGGGGTGATTTGAATGTGAACTTTGTGGATCTAGGGCCTCTTTTCATGATGTTTTCCAGAGAGAGAAATTCTGAGATTACCTCTCCATGACGTAGGTGGCTAATAGGACCAAGAGGAGGCCCCGAGTTCACTGAGGCTGAGACATGGCACACAGTGGTCCCTTCAGAGAGGATCTCTGGGTTTTTCTTTCCCCAAATATTTTTTGGGCCCTTACATAAGTGATCACCAGAAACAAGCAAATGAAAGGGAGTCAAGAAAATATAAAAACTAATGCAAGAAGCTCAAGGTGCAGGTAGACATTAAGCAGAAACGAAGAAAGAAATATTTGGGCAGAGGGGGCTGCCTACAGTTAAAATACAGGAAAGCAAGACACAAAGTCAGCGTGAATAACAGTGATTTGGCCAGCCTTGTTTTAGCTGCCTTTATTCCCTCCCACCCTAGCGAACGACCTAGTCACTGGCCTAGAAACAAGTTGGCCCAGGAAGCAGAGCCAAGGAACGTTAGAGCAGACCAATTCCTTGCAGAGAAGTTGCTCGCCCCAGGAGCTGGTGATAAATTCTGTAGAAGGGGAAATGAGTCTCCACTACACACAAAATTAGCTTCACTATCACTTTTGGGGACTCTGCCTATCAGATAGAAAAACAGGAAAAGGAGGCTTCAGAGAGAGAAACATCAAGAATGATACCCATTCCCTTCCCCCTCCTGGCCTGAATGACCCCAAGTGCCCCCTTTTCTCTCTTTGTCTATTTTGATCCCCTGGCCAAATAAATAAGTTTGCACCTGACTCTTGGGTTAGAAGTTCTTCATTTTGTGAATATGGGTCATAGCTAGAACTGTAACATAACCTCCCACGAGGATGGTCAATTGTTTAAGATAAAAATCTTTTTGACTGACCTGGCAGTTTTCTAGTCTGTTCTTGCTTACAACAGAGTTCATACGAAAGTGGATTATTTCGGGGTCCCTAAATATTCAGAGAGTAACTGCTCTTTATGCTAAGGAAGTGAGTCAAAAGCGCAAATCAGGGTATCAGCATTGCAGGTGTGTCTCAGATGCTTCGATCATTACAGGGAGAGGTCCCCTCTAACGGTAAAACGCATACTCAGAAATGAAGCTCTGAACATCCCAACAAGAGACATTGTTTCTACATGGCTAGGCCCTGAATCATCCGTTTCTGCATCCACCAAAAAGGAAGGCAAGAATCTAAGATGAGTTTTAAGACAGGATTCTTCCACATATTTAAGGAGAAATAAACCTGTCTACTCAGGTTTTTCCTCAGTGAAGTCTATTGCTTCTTTTGAACTCCAACTGCACTGCGGTGTGTGGGTAGCTGTACTGCCCAGAGCAGCTTCTGTGCATTTTTGTTCATACGTATCTCATCCCCATTAGACTGTAAGCCTGTTCATTCAACAAACATTTTACTGAGCATCAACCATGTGCAGGAAGAACAAACATTGTTAAGACAGTCTCGGGAATTGCATCGTATTTGATTTCGACTTTTCTTCATATCGTAAAATGGGAATAATAGTAGTATTTATTTCCTAGGGCTTCTGTTTCAATCAAATTAGGTTATACAAGCAAAGTTCTTAGTCTATGGCCAGAAGTGTCAAAAGTCTTCAACACGTATTAACTATCATTATTGTTAGCAGAGTGCCTGGCATACACCAGGGATTTAATAAGCATTTGCAAAATGAATGGTCAAAGACTGGTTGCATAGAGTGTTTAAAATGGTAGTGACCTTACTCATTAAATACAATTAGTTATGTCGTTGGTACTAACTGGTCCCTTGGTTCCAGCTATTTAATAGGTTTTAGATAGGTTTTCATATAAAATGAGGTTGACCCTGAACTTCTTTTATTTTCAAAGACTTAAGAAGTCCAGATAATTTTTAAGTTGGTATAGATGAAAGCCATGTTTCCACTACAAAATGAGGAGGGTTAGACTAAATCATACGTTTCCTTCTAGCATTAACTGTCAGTGATTCTAAGTCATCGTTATAGTGAGATTCTGAAAGGCATTTTTTTTTTTTGAAAAGCAGATGGATAAGTTTGCCTCTGCTTTTCCCTCTGTGACTCTCCTAGGCCGTACGCTAAATGGAATTGACAGAATAATGATCCCTGTTAACACTATACGGGGACTTCGAAATGTCAGATAGCATGTGAAGTGCCTCTACATGGATGTTCTCATTTAACACTCACAAGCAGCCAAAATAAAGTATCACTAGACCACTATAAAGACAACAACAAACTCAAACTTAGAGAATTTTACCGACTAGCCCATGGTCATACAGCTAAAACAGCAGAGTTAGGACACTTGACCTCATGGTACATACCTAAACTACAATACAGTCTACACCAGTGAAACAAATACAATTCTGCCTGTCCCCACAAAAATATATTTGTCCTTCAACATTTTCCCTGATGGGTCCCTGGAGAAGTAGAGTTTTGTTCTCTACAGATAAGTCTACTGTATGTAGACAGATGGATGATTTTAGATCTCGAAGCATGTACATGCATGGCACATTCGTGTGTGAGTCTGCATGTGGTTCCCACACACGTAGTGCAGTGGGTGCACTGCCCTTCCGGTTTCCCAAACGAGGACCCCTCCAGTGACAAATGACTTTGCAAGGCATAGCTGACCATCCTACTGAGCAAATATCATCTATCCATTCTCTTACTGCTCTTCGCTCCCTTAACCAGTGATGGACAACCCAAAGCTGACAGTCTCAAATATGCAACTTAGAAAATTTTTAAAAATATACTTGCTAAATAAGTCTCGCGCGTACAAAGCCAATGTGTTGGATTTGTTCCAAAGCAGTTAGGTTGGGGAAACCCAGGAGAATGTAGCAATCACAAATGGTCAGGGACCTAATTCTCCCAAGTGGCCAGTGAGGTTGAGTGGAGAACGAAGGTGGGTATACCTGGAAGTGAGAAGACACCACACATGATTTCTAAGTGCAAAAAAAAATTTTTTTTTTTTGACTCGGCTGCCATTAGAAAAGGAGTCAGGCCCTCTTCTTACACTGCAGTGGCAGGGATCTTAACGTTAATTCAGCCTTCTGTTTTCTCTGACTCTATTATCTGATATTTACAGATGAGAAAAAGATGGTCTAATCACCAAGGAGGTTTAACTAACTTATTCATACTGCTGAACCCCGCCCCCATATTTGTATTTTTAAAAACAGCAAAAACAATGAATGATTTCACCTGCTCTTCAATACCGTAACATACAGTAAGTGAATCCAAGTTACCGTAGGTGCCGAATATACTCGTGCGTGGTAGAGCATTTTTCATGTCTCTTAACACATAACCTATTTCAAAGACTCCTCACTTCTGAAATGGTTAATTTCAAAATATCCCTCAGTACTCTCTCCTCTGAGTCCCATTACCACCACATGATTGTCACTGCAACATGGCTTTACTGACACATTGGTGTTAAAAGGCAGTGACAGAGCCAGCAGGAGTGAACCGCAGCCATTTCTATATACTGTAGAACCACACTGACAATCCAAGGGAACACGCCATCTGCATTCTGTGTGGCTGCAACCTACTGAACTGCGGGTTTGCAATTTCAGAATTCGGAATGGCGTGCCCAGCTCCACTTCAGGGAGCTCCCACAGCTGCTCCCTGGCTGCCCTGCCTTCAGAATTCTGATGCTGAAGTTAATATATGAGGACATCCTTGTGTAGTGATGGAGACGTGGCAGTAGGGCATGCTGGAGCACTGTATATTTTTATGTATTCGTTTTTTCAAGCTGTGTGGCCTTCCCTCCCCACCCTTTCCCTTTGCAACTTATCAACTTGAGCCCTTAGACGCTCACACCCACACAATGATCTCAGCAGGGAAGGAGGAAAAGCAAAAGCAAATGCACTTTAGAAAAAGAACAGGAAACCAACACTGAAATGGCCATTCCTGGGCACTTCAATTTTACCTGTGGTTTCAGCTTCTGCTCCAAGTGCGTGCAGTGAGTGTGTCCTGATTTCCTTAATTCAGTGATATTGGCAATAATCACAATGACAGGCAGCGCCTAAGAGATTAACACTGACAGCAGAGTCATAGAACTGGAGATATGAAAAAATTTTGTTGAATATAACACCCCAAAGGAAGAACAAGCGGATGCTCAGGGATCCAGTTCCTGGTAGAAGACTAGGTGGTGAAAGAGTTGAAGTCACTGTGATTAATGGTAGGGTCGGTGACTTGGTTTTTTACTGGATCCTCCTAGTATTCTTCTCAATTCTAGAACAACAGAAGAGCTCAGATATATAACCACCGTAGAGACACAGTGATGACTTGACTTAGCATGAAGAAAAGAAAAATTAAAAAATAAATGGAAACCAAATACGAAAATAAAATCAATTGATTTCCAAGGCAAGATGCCCAGGGCCATTCTCTGACTAAAAGGAATCATGAGTCTATGAAAGGGTCCTTCCTAGCTGCGTAGCTGACTGCTGAGAATAAGCAAATTTTCTGACTTTGATGACCATGGCCATTCTCAGTTGGAGAACTCAACTAGTTAGAGGACTTACGGATGGAATGACAGTCAAGGTTTCATGATATTGTAAGTCATCAATGTGACGAAAAAAAGAGGCTGAAAAGTGACCAATGGGTGGCGAGAAGACTGAGGCCTGAGAAGACGCTGGGTAGGGTGGCGTGGAGGAAGACTATCGTATCTCCAGGCTGCACTCTTTCTCTCAGCATTCTGGGAAAATTATCACTGGCCATAACAAAGCATAACTCTTTACAGGACGTGTTACCTCTGACCTACACAGTATGAGCGCCTGAACTTGAACTGCAATTACCAATCAAAGAAACTCTTAAAAGGCATTTAAGAGACAGGAACATATTTATTGAGATTAAGTGCCTCTACTATATGGAACATCCCCTACAGAGATGATTAGAATTACCTTAAACAACACACTCATAGAAATGGACGTGTGTGGGTATGTATGTGGATATACGAGTTATAGTTATGTATGTTCATGGATATGCACACATGTATGGGTGAATATGTATGTTATATCCAGACCTAACTGAAGACAGCACACGGTGAGCTCAAGGGACCGACCTCCCAACCCTTCACAGTAAGAAATGAAGAAACACTTAGACTGATGTGGTTACAGGAAAGGTTTCGTCCCAATTCCAATCTCATCTTCCCTTTCAGTGGCTGTCTTCAGTTGCTGCATGGTCTCTTGTTTCCAATACTGCGTCTTCTCATACGCAGCTCTGCACTAAAATGGTCATTTATTTGTATAAGGGCTGATATGTCAACTGGAGTTTGGTCAATTTTTCCATCTGTGACTTTCCACTATTCGTGCATTCACTCCTTCACTCACCTGATATTTACGAAACACCCATTATGCGCCAGGCATTGTTCTGTCAGGTCCTAAGGATACGGTAGTGATCAAAGAGACCAAAAAACCAAACAAAACATGAACAAAACAAAAACTGTATCTGTATGGAGCATATATTCTTATGGTATAAAGACAAGTAAACAAGCAGGAGTCAGATTCTGAAGCATGAAGCCAGATAAAAGGGAACAGGGATTGAGTGGCTAGTGGGGTGTGTAGAGATTTTAGCTTTTATAGAGAGCGGACAGGAACGTGCCAGATGTGGTCCGTGCCCTCTAGCTGGGCTCTCTCTCCTGCTTCTCCCTCCTCGCTGCTTGGGAATAGGAGGGATTTTATAGCTTCTGGAATACGAATAGGAAGGATCGCTTTTTCAGTTTAGTACTACTTGAAAAAAACTATCCTTACTTTGCGCCTGTTATTGACGTCACGATGCTTCTCTAAGCACCTTCTGTCTTAATTCTCGCATTATTCTTGGTAAAAGAAGCTTACCCATTCCATGGGTATCTTTGTTTGCACAGGGCCTCATTTAAGTTCTATGAATATCTCAAAAGTCTGCTGGAGGAAAATTACAGGATATATATGGGCTCCCTTACGTACTGACACTTGACAAAGAATAAGACACAGAAAGCCAAATTGAGAGAGAAAAGTGGTCATTTTATCTAATTACCTGTGAAATTCGGGGGGCAGGTTAGTGACAAAAAAATAAGTTAACCATATGGTACCATCTTGCCTATTAATTTTGCAAAAATTATAAAATAACAATGCAATCTAATGCTATCCAGCTTGCAGTAGAATTAAAAACGTAGTTAAATTGCTGGTGGTAGTATAAATGGTGAGTCGTGCGATAAGAGGTCTGGTATCTCAGGAGCCACCAAAGCACTCACTGTTTTTCATCCGTTAATCTTTTCTCCAGCAATTTACTCTAAATGTATATATAATTGTATAGTTGTTTATTGTATCTCACTTATTACAGTAAAAAATGGAAGGGAACTGATTACTGAACACCCAGGGAGTGGCTAAGTCACATGCAGCCTATCAGCCCAATATGTGGCCCTCAGTGACCTCAAAGGAAATCACTGATGACATGTAAGCCTGAAGTATATTGGACAGAAGGCACATGAGAGCATCGTCAGTCTATGTAAAAATGTATGTGAACTGGGGATGGAAAAAGTAGAACTGTTGTTTTGTTAGAAATGGGAGACACGTAAATGTATATATTATTAGTACATATTAGTATTATACACATAATATGCATACAGTTTCTATATTAAATTATTAATGATGCCCTAATATTATTTCTACAATTTAAAATACAATTTTAATGTTTGAGGCAAGCAAATGATTGACCAAGTCTGTGAAGCTGCATTAGATGATGATGTCTCTATTTTTGTTAAATGTGTCATGTCATCTTTAAGATGATATCTATCTCATCTTATGCAAAGATTTCAGGGCTCCTCATTTTATTAAATCACATATTAAACATATTTTCTCATTTCTCCAAATTCAAGATTTTAATACTCCTTAATGCCCTATTTTAATTGGAATGTTGCTAAATCCGTTGACAGTCTTACCAACCATTTTAACAGCCTTTTAATTTGCCGTCTAGAAAATTATAACTCTTCATTAACTTTGGAAGACACAGTATTGCAGTTGTGATATATCATTCCTCATTTTATTAACAATCTACTTAATGAAATCCAGGCTTCGAGCAGATGATGGTGATAATGTAAGCACTTGCCCTGGATTTTTTTTTTTTAAACAAAATCAAGAATTTACAGATAAGCATAATAGGAGAACAAACATTCAATTTCTCAGGAGTGCAAGAAGTAAAAACCTAAAGAAAGAGATTTTTGAGTCTGTAGAGGTACAATTAATATCCAAATGAATTCTTCCGAATATCCCAACCTCTTCACAACACCGTTTGTCAGTCTAAGGCAACGCAGTGAGGCTGTCAGTCACTTGATGTTTATAAACACGGCGCACTTGGAGCAAGGAGGGCTGTGATGAAATCGCGTAGGGGTCCCTGGTGGGCATGGAAAGGACACTCAGGGCAGGAATTACGTGGAAGAGAACAGATGTGCCTTAGGGGGCTATCTGGAGGTTCTTTACTTCAAATGGCACTCACCTGCATTTGTACAGATAAATACAGTGGCAGTTCTCATTCAAAAGGTTTCCCGTACTGTGGTATTAATAACGTGAAATTAGATCTATTCAAAGATCTAGCAAGTCAGCTGAAGAGGTGGGCTGAGTCTACGTGGAAGCAGAGCTATAGGGTCTTAATGACCGTTCATGCCTTCCTTGGCCTCAACTTAGGAGAGGGAGTCTGGGCGTGTAGAGTACATCACTTGCCAGGGGAGAGAAGCACACCCGTGTCAGGTCCAGGAAAGGGCTGAGGCTTTATGAGGACAGTGTCCGCTCTTGCCCGAGTCCAGTCTGGTGGCGCCTGTTGGCTGCTCAGCTGTGGAAGCCCCCAGGAACCTCGCGCCTGATGCCACATCACCTCAGCAGTGTCACGCAGAACTCAAGAGAGGGTCACGAAAGATAACTTCAGAGGGAGAGAGAATCTTCTCACAAGTGGTATTTTTTTAGTTCTTTTGTTCAGGTTTATGTAGCAAATGTTGTAACACACTGAGATTAATTTTCACATAGACCTATTTTTCCCACGGGAGGCAGGCATCGCTCCATTTTTTGTTCCTTTCTCATATCATGACACTGCCTTCCGTGGGGATGATTTGTTGTATAGGTGGAAAGCTTCCCACAGACACATACAAAACAAGACAGAAAAATCCAGCAAGCCCTGCCTTTGTCTCTTGACTTCATCTTTTCTCTGTGTTTCAGGCCATGACACAAGAGTTCCTTTTGAGGCAAACTCTAAGCAATACTTTACAGTTAGGGCAAATGGAGACTAATGGTAGACCAGATTTCCATCTGGGGCTTACAGTACTTATTATTAATTGTTCTAATAGTCATCTGATTAAAACATATCTTAAACAAGCCCACTCTATGCACAAATTCTTTAAATAGCATAACATATATTTAATATATATGACTGTTATGTATGAATAAAAATACATTGTTCATGTGTTTAATATATGTAATATGTTCTATGTGGTTTATCTAACATACATATTTACTATGTATATATTTATGCATATATGTATATAAGTATATATGTCTACAGTCAAGTGAAAAATTAAAACTATATTCATGCTCCAATTCCAAATTTCATAGCATTTAACAATTAAAATGCCATTGCCAAAATCCCGAGATCTGAGGGGTGTCACCTGACCACACACAACCCTGCCTCTTTTAACTGACTCCAGAGAAATACAACAGAGAACCTCTACATTCCCACAATTTAAAACTGAGTCAACAAAATATCATTATAATAAAATGGCAAAATGATAAATGATAAAAATAGAACATAATGATGGAATATGATGCTGGGATATAATTTGTAAGTAGAGTTTTAATTTTTGTTTTTAATGTTATTTTCAGTTTAGATCTGTGTCCTAAACATTCAGACCTACGTTAAACATTAAACCCAGTTCCTACCTGCTCCTTTTGCCCCTCTACATTAGTATAACTTAAAATGCTCAGAAATGTATCATGAGGAAAGTAGTGACCTGCACAAAGATTTATGTGGAATTGTGTTCGTTGAATTATTATAAACAAAAAAAGTGTACAAACCTAACATTCTCTTGGAAAAACAGATGAAGTGGAAGGGACACTGTGGGTACGCATCCATGTGACAGTGCCACAAGGCTGTCAAAGAAATCTTATTTCAGAAGAACATTTTAAGAAGAGGAAAATACTCATGACCTAATAAGTGAAAAAAGCAGAGTACTATATAGTACAACTTCACTTTTGAAAATGCATACACATATACACAAACAGCTAAGAGGCTATAAAATAAATATACAAAATGATAATGGCCAGTTGCTGGTGGGAGGTAAAGAAATAGGTTGTTTTAATTTTCTTCTTTACGTATTTATTATTTTCAAATACATTAAAGTGGATATAAACTGCATTACAACCAGAAAAAAATGTCAATGCAAGTAATTTTGAAAACCTTTAAAGTCTGATCTCTTACATTATCTGGAGCCCCATGCAGCCTGTATTTTACTCTCCTTGACAATAAAGTTTGGTTACGCGGTGGTCATGTCAAAAGTCCAGGGTCCTCTGAACCCTGGGCCATGCTAAGAACTAATGAACATACTATTTCCCCAAAATAAATAGCGAAACAAAGAGACAGTCTGGGTACTGAGCACTGTATATTAAATATTTATTGCAATTATTAATAAAACAATTGATTCGATTAAAAGGATACTTCATAAAATAAGAATAAGTGGGGTTTAAATTAAGTCCCTAGTTGCCTAAGGTTCATTCAGGTCCCAGCTTAACAATTATCTACATTTAGTATAAACTAATTTACTGTTATTATCATTTTTATTAACGTCATCAATTTCTCTGATTCACTGTCACACATTCCAGGGGAATCAACAACATTAATTGTACAGCCTAGAATCTGAATGTAAGAACCAAGCCTGATGTACATATCTCAAGTAAAATTAATTCTTTCTTATTTTAACTGTTTCAGGTTCAGTCCTGATCAAATGAAATTTAAAACACTATTTATTTTTTTCCTAAAACACAAAACCTCCTACTTAGGAGTCACGGTCACTGTTTAAAACGAGAGGCTAACTCATGTGTGTGTTACGTTTTCTCTGAAATAAACACATATAAACGCATATACGCAGGAGTGGAAATGCTCCTTTTTCTTTTTCTTCTTTTAAACAAGAGCCAGGTGACGGTATCCATAAACGCAAACACTGCATACTCTACGGAGGACTTTCTACAAATATTTTTAAAGGCTCCTTTTGGCCCGGAATGAAGCGGTCTACTGGGGATGCCAAGAGAGCAGGAACAGGGCTGGGGGAAGCCACGATCTGAATATGCTAAGAAAATGTAAGCAAAAAATTGCAAATAAAACTGCTTATATTCATGTAACTTGTTTGGCGACAGCTATACAGCATAAGGAAAGCTGCTATAACTCATAACAGCATCTTGTAATAAAACAGCTCTATGCATCCCTCTCAAACTGTTCAGCGCTCAAATCTCCTCAGATGGCTGAGTAAGCATTACACTTTGGGACAGTAAATCTGTTTCCAATATGGTGTACGTTCACAGATACGCGCTTTAGCATGCATCCTAAGACACTTCCAGCTACGTACTTATCAAGAAAGGGTAATCATATATTTAAATATCGGGATGCTATTTTCTCTGTCTACTTTAGTAACCTTGTTCACACTAGAGCAAACCTAAATGGATCTTAGGAAACCTTCGGTAAACGCAACCCTGACTCCCGACACGGAACCTGTACCTACAATGGCCTCTGGGAAGTCTTCTGCTCCCACAGTACACCGTGTTCAACTGCCAGGGTCGTTTCTGGACAGCGTCAGCGCTGCACGCCTCTTACCTCCTCTGCACTAGTGTGTTTCCTGAGAGCCAGGTCTCTGCTTTTTTCATGTCTGTATCCCCAGCTCTACAACAAAACCAGGGACAAAGCTGGCCGTAGGTGAGTGTTTGTTGATCTCCTACGGTTTAAAGTCACTAGCCTGGATTTGGGGCTCTGAATCCCTCCCACAGCCCTAAGGTTTGAATGATGCAGAGGATAAAGCAAACAGGGGATGAGGCTTTGAAGCTGTTTACAGACATTCGCTTTTCTGAGGGATCCATCCTGGTTTGGGCTTGGAAGAGACTGCTTCTGTTCTGGTACCGACCCACTGGGATCAGAGAGATGGAGAGCAGAAGTCTTTGTTCCTCCCATGATTCTTTGTGGTTCTACATCCATAGCAAGCTAACCTGCCTCCACACAGGGACATCAAGTAGGAGACTTATTAGAGGAGACGGGAACATTCTCTCAGAAAAGTGATTTTTTCAATTTAAAATCACCCCCCAGACAGATAACATTTTAAGCCCTTACAAAACGAGATCATTTTAGAACTCCAGGCAATTCTAAAGATAGATTTATTAAGTGGTTAGATTGGTCTTAGATGGGCCTGGGCCCTGACCCAGCAGGAATACCCCCACCTCCCCGCCCCCACCCTCCGCTTCACAATCGAGTCACTCGGCTTGTCTTTCAGGTGGTACTTCTGAGTGTATGCGCCCACTCCCAGGCCGAGAGGAGTGGAAAGCGAGCGCTCTTTGTCTCGATGTTGAGGCTGCCCCAGGGCAGGTGTATCTATTGCAGACTGAGTGCTACAGGCAGAGCCTGATGGCATATTCCCACGAGAAACTTTGTGAGATTTGTGCCACAGAAATGACACTTCACCACCCAGGGATAGGTGAGGTTCCCAGTTGGGAGGACACTGGCCCTGTTGGCGGGGGGACACAGAGAGGCCCTGGCGGGTAGGGAGGCAAGAGAAAGACAAAATACTCTGACCCCTGAGAGCTCGAATGGCTGTGGGGGCTCCTGGGCTCAGTCTCCATGGTTGGGACAGACCGACCTACACGAGGTCTGCGTCAACACGTGAACGTGTTCGAGCACGTGTGGATTTCCAATGGAGTTGTGGCGTTTACAGTAATTGGTCACTGGGCATGTGTTTGATTTTGGGGTAATTAAACACTGCTTACAAAGTATTTCATCATCAATAAACTTCATTCCCAAAATAACACTCAGGAGTAGGTACTAGACACCAGCTGTGCAGGGGAACACAGCCCGCGAGAGACTTGTCGGAGACTCACCCAGCATCACGTGGCTCACCGCGATCTGGCTTGTGCTTGTAGCCACATTTTCCTACTTCAGATCCTGCGTCCTCTCACTGATTCCAAGGAGCTCCGATTATCTGAGGAGCTAGTCAACCTCTGCAGGGCAACGAGCGAGGAGGGAGGCGGGTGGTGAAGTGGCGGGAGCCTGGGATGCTCGGCAGGCTGGAGCTCCCACCTGCTCTGATCCACCCTCCCTATTCACACAGGCAGCGGCAGGAGAGAGGCAGAAGATGAAGAAGCTGAGGTAGGATGGGTGAGGACATGGCAAGAAGCAGGCAGAGAATGGCCCAGCCCATCGCTTAACGAGGGTGAGGAGGTGAGAAGGGTCTCCTTTGGCTCAGACAGAGAAAGGAGCTGGACAAAAAAAATGTAACAGCAGCACGGAGAGCTCAGAACCACAGCTGTGGGGTTAACGTCCTACCTGCACGGGTGCTGAAGGGGAAAAGGAATCATTTCCATCCCATGCTTCCTCCTTTTCTTTGCCCTTTTAGAAAATATATAGGCAATTCTTTACTTCATGTAAAACTCAACTCTGAATTTAGGGGAAGGGACAGTGAAGCTGACCAACAGGTGCTGTACCTGGATGAATACTGAACTGGGAAGTAGGAACTGGGGCTCCAGCTCTAATCTCAGCAGCTGGGTGACCTTGACCACCACAGAAGCTCTCAGAGTTTAAGTTCCCTTACCTGTCAAATGAATGATTTGAAATAGATGGGCCCCTAAGGAATGTCTGGTTCTGACATTCTATGGCCATGGCAGCTATGGTTTCCAGAGAAATAGCATCTGTCACATCAGTGACACAGCATTTGTGTCCCTCCTTTTATTTTTCCCCTGCTAAGGTGCTTGAATCCTGACAGTATAATAGAATAAATCACAGCCATCAGAGATGCGAGTGACACCGGCCACACACATTAGAGATAAACAGTCAAAAATCACTCACCCGTGCCTTCCCCTCCGCCCACAGCCTCAGCTGTCTGACGACACTAAGCTTGAACTACGATTTCCATCCGGCGGCACAGATCGGCACACCACAATAACCCTCCGCGTTGTCTTAACGGCAGCACCTATTCCCGCCTTCCAGCAGCCCGCCTGCCCAGACCACCCCAAGGCTGGAATCTGATTTCTCCTCTCCAGCAAATGTTGAGGGAAGTACAGTTGTTACATGGTCAATCAACAAACATCTCCTCACACCAACAACCGCTGCCACTGAAGTCGGATTACAGAGGTTTGAGTCTCTTTCCACTTCTTATACCGGAGTTGCCTGCCCTGGGGAGGGTAACTAAGTCCTCTACACCTTGGCTGACTCTAAGCACAGTGACGATTGTCACGTATTAACCTCAGAAGCATGATAATGAGGCACTTGGTCGTGGCTCAGCAAATGTAAGCCATTAACGTTAGCATTCCAACTCTTTTGTCTCTCGGTTAGACAAGACGAGGGGAGTGCTAAGGTGCTGCCGAATTGGGGGAACCAATAATGGTGACAGAAAGCTACAAAAAGACAGGGTTCTCTCTGCTGACACTCTGACTACCTTAGGATTTGTTTCCTGCTGAGAAGCCAGGGACTCCTTTATAATTCAAATGATATGTGGCTCTGGAGCTGAAAATCCTCCCGTGAGTTACCATTGTCCCCTTTGCTCTGCACCTACATGGTCTTGGTACCTCAGTTTTTCCAAGTTTAAAATGGGGTGAAAGTAGACAGATACATTTAAGATGCACTGTAGGATACCTGATGCTTCATAAGTACTCATTAAAAATTATGACTGTTACAGTTAAAAAACAAGGTTGCAAAAGAAGACGCCTTCTGTTGATTTCATCATTGACCGAGTCCCTTTATAAATGTGCTTTCTTCTAATACTGTCAAAGCCTGAGAGCCAGTAGCGTTCAGTATGAAGCTAGTGCATGATTTAACATTCTATGACTAATCATTCTCCCGAGACGTAGACTGAGGTGGAAGAAAAGCAAATCGTTCACACAGATGTTAATTCCATCTTTATAGCTTTCTGATCGAGCCATTTGAGTTTCCTAAAAAGGGTTAACACAAACACCTTGTAAAGGTGATTAGTAATCTGAGGCTGGAATTCCAGCATGTTTAATTATAACTGTTTTGTTTCACTGTCCAGTAAACAAGCAAGCATATATCTAAGCAAGATATATGCTTAGATGGTCTAGAGAAGAAACAAAATGCATGTTGGTTTTCACTCAGGGTTTGGCTAAGAGTGTACTGTGACATGTATGTCCCAGAAAGCTCTCGTGGTGCCGGGTGTGGCCAAGCCACAGCTCTGGTTTTGTTTGGCAACAAAGATCACTGATCATGCAAGAGAGAAAGGGAGGTCTGGCAAAGCCAGCCCTGGGCAAATCATCATACTTTCCAATGTTCCTTCCCAACCTATTGTGGCCACACCGAAATGGCACGGTGTGAAAAGCTGCCCTTCAGGAAGGTGGACTGGAGGAGAAGACCTGGGACTACATGTGACCCCTTTGGATTCTCACAGGTGACGGGAATCCGCAAGTTCAGCAAACATTTATTAAATGTGTCTGTGCGTGGCAGGGACTAAAGGGGATGGAAAGATGACTGAAGCATTGTCTTCCTCCTCAAGAACCTCACGGAGAATGCCTGCTGCTTGTCTGTCCTTTCTGAGGTCTGGCACGATGGCTTCTAGGAGAACTCAGTATCAGGTTACTAGGCATGTAGGTAGAAATCTCACATGTATCAAAATCAGCAGCAAAAAGAACCAACCAGGGGACTTCGTCTTTTTGCAACTTTGACATAAATCTAAAACTGTTCTAAAATTGAAGTTTTGTTATTTTTTAAAAAATGTCACCCAAATAAACAGAAAGAAATCATAGTATTTCTTATGTAAAAGAGAGCCAAAAACAAATTGCAAACGTTCCACGACTGAGCATTTGCCTAGCCTTGTCTGAAGCAAGCTCAGTGGGTTCTTCTCCAATCACCCATTTCCCAGAAAGGAGCCCTGCCCCGACGGCTTCGGGAGCCACATCGGCCCTCCAGGCGGTCTTCGTTTGGCCTACACAGTGTATCTTCACACAATTCAGCTGCCAAAGGTCTTAACCCAGTTGGCCTTGAAAGCAGAGGATGCGACAAATTTTTGTGGGTAAGTATGTTATTTGGGAAGTGATGCAAAGGAGGAGCACCGAGGGACAGGGCAAAAACGGGGCGGGGGGAACGCCAGTCGGGTTGAGTTACGGAGTTGAACACCGCTGTGGGTGACGAGGGAGGATGGTGCCAGGTCGTCCCAAGCAGCCTTAGGAGGTGCTTCTCAGGATGAGGAGGGGCTCATTAATGACCCGTTTCCTACCCTTTGGCTTCCAAACCCACCGGTCAGAGGGGCCCTCAGCTGCTGACTCCGCGACTGCTCGTGTCCGATGGCTATTGCGCTCAGGGGCGCTTGGCGCCTTACCATCAGCACATTCGAGGGCGTGAAATGAGGCCGGGGTCTTGCACAGAGCCTTCTGGCACTGCTCTGCTGTGGTCAATACAGTGATGTTTAAAATCTGAGAGTTGGTGAAAAAGAAGTCAGGTCTTTAAAATTTTCTTGAGAAGTTGGGAGATTTAGCAGAATCAAATCGAAACCCCCCCAGTGGCCCCCAATCGCCAGAGCTGAGAGGCACCGCCAGGACATACGGGATCCAAATCAAGATGGTCTCCACCATGACGCATGTCGGAAACCCAGCCTGCTTCATCCTTTTATTTTACCACCCCTCCCATGTGAGCGCTGGACTTCGAACCCTGCCTTAAGCCATTCCTATGCTTAATAAACATTCACACTGGAGAGGAAGCAGGGACCGCTCCGCTATTAACACTATCGTTCCTTGCTGACTTCACCTTTCAACATAAGCAAACTTGACGGGGTTTCTTCCGATGCTGGGTTTAAACTCATTACTGCTTTAACGTTGAAACCACTGTATCAACTGATATAATTAATCGACAATGTGCTATATTACTAGTCAGGTGCTCAACTTAAATACATACTCCTAATGTCTGCTGAAATGTAAGATGAGAGGCAGGAGGGCCGAAAGGGTCCGTCTTCTTGCTTCTCCTGACTCAGAACAACGGAAGGTGGACCCTGATGACCGAGGACCTGCGACACCATATCCACAGGCAAATGGCTGCTCATTACTGGTTTGGAAACACTGTGTAATGAGCACCTGGCTACGAGGCATTTATTAAGCAAAAGCATGTAAGAATTAGGAAGCTCTACTAAAACTTGAATTACAGGCTTCTGAGTGAAAAGTGAGATTCTGAATCACCAAGCTAAGCATAAGACTCTGTAAGCTTGAAATACTATCAGTTACCAAAGAAATGGTTACTGGTACATTCTGTAGAGTCCTATTACACTCAGTCCTTTGAGATGTTTTATTTCTATAAAAGCACAGTTTTAAAAATACCGACACCTGGGTCTGACTCCCCGGAGATTCTTATTCCATCAGTCTCTGGCAAGGCCTGGGCAAGGGGACTTTTTCAAAACTCCACAGAAGAGGCTAATGTGTGGTCACTGGTCCAGAGATGGACGTGGCATGTGGCCACACTCATTGTCCACTCACTGCGCAGCTAGGACAACTCAGCACCTTGCCGTAGCCTCCCCGCTGTTCAGCTGCTGGGTTTGAGAAGCACAGAGTGTGAAGTGGGTCCTCTCCAGGCAGCTTTTGCAACACATAATGGGGGGCAGAGCATGTGCATTAACTGGTCTCACTGTGAACTAAGGAGAATTTGAACCCAAGGCTGCCAGGTGGACAGAGGTCTTTGTAAAGTTGATAGGACCGGGGCGGCGGGGAGGAATCCATGGATTTGCAGTCACTTTCAGGGGAATTTGTTCAGGCCATGGATATTTATCCGGCAGTTGACTGATTCTTTTTGTTTGTTTGTTTGAGGATGTTAAAGTAATATTCCTCCCTTCTATCAATGTTCCAGCTGCAGCAAATAGATCCATAGAAACAAATTTAATCCACTGGAATTACTCTCTGAATAAATTCAACATTTTGGTTCAAACTGCTACAAATAAATTCAGTACTTTAATTCTCCATACATGGAGCAAAGCTTCACTGTCCAAGGACAGCCTGAGAAGCATGTATTATACCGCCAAGGTGGCAGTGGACGTGAGGGAATTTAAAAGGAAGTGCTTCAAACTATTTTTAAAATAAAATGCGTCCCACTGGGACAGCGACTGCTCAATGCCTACTCTTCATAAATCAAGGTGAACAAAGAGAAGCTTCACATTCTGTGGCTCTGGCCAAAGAAAAAGACCTGCAAAAGGAAAGGGAGTAACAGGCTCAGCTGAGAAGACAAGGAAGCCCCTCTGACTTTTCTGTTTTGTTTCCTCATTCCCGAAAAGATCTTTCCATCGTGGAGAAAATGCATTAAACATAATGCTCAAAGTAACTTCGGTAAAATATTCCAAATATTATGAAAGGCTGTTGGACATTATTAAATAAGTCTATGTTGCACTTACTTTTAATACCTTCGCGCACACTTGGTGTTTGTTCTGATAGCTCCCAGCAGAGATTTATTAGCAAAGTAGATCTGACCTGAGGTTGAGTGGGAAAGAAAGCAGCTGGCGCAGGAGGAATACTGAGTAACTTGCTGGTGCAATGGAGTTTGGCTGCAGCGCGGAGAGAGGCTGCTGAGATCTGCATGCCAATTAAGGTGCTCAAGAAATGAACACGAATTCACTTAGGGTGCACACCAGCCCCCTCCTCTGCGTGTGTCCCTGGGGATGCTTCTGGAATTGCCAGAGCTGAAAATTAAATTATAAACTTAAAACATGACACTGCAAATGAAATGTCTCCTTTGATAAGATCAATGTGATGACTCATCAGTGGGCGGGGTAATAACCCTCCTGGACCTAGACCCTCACCCATTTTGAGATAGGAATTGGCATTTTTTTCCCTCCGACAGGGTTTTTTTTTTTTTTTTAAGTTTCCAGTCAGAATTGTATCATCCTATCATCCATTGCATTGCACCCATATGACAAGACACAGCAGGTCCCTACAGAGGCACGATTACAATAGGTAGCAGCAGCCTAGAATCACCAATGCTCCGGAAAGGCGGATGTTAGTGCGATCCAATGTGGGAGTGTCCGAGTCTATTGCAAGAAAAGAAAAAAAAACCTCTTACAAAACAAGTTGGCACTTCACAATGTGGGATTTGATGGTGCCATGCTGGACGCGACACGTAACTCACATGTTCCGGGTGGAGTGCTGTTCTGAGCCGTGTTTCAATTCTTCTCATTACAACTGGATACAAGCCACTAATAAGAAAACACTCTCTTGTCGCTGCACCCGTGAGTCAGAATACAAAACTGCTGAGTACTTTGTTTATGCCCCTGTTCTCAGGAGTCACGGAATCATGTGCTGTATATGCTGAGTCATTCGCAAAGAGGATAATCGCAACCATAACAACACGGTTCAGGGCCACGGGAATTCAGAGGGCAGAGGTTTCACTGAAGAAGTGGCCTGCAGGTCAAGCCTTGTGGGATAAATGGATTTGGAATAGGCAGATAGGTATTTTACAAGGAAGGACTGAACGCAGGAAGGTCTGTGCTATTTCGGCAGTTGCAATCGCCTTCAGGGGCCTGACATATATGATAAGTGACAGAGCAGGAGGGCTGGGATCACACCAAAGACAGACATGGAGTCTAAGGCAAACGGAAATGTGAACAGGCTGGCCACAGGCGCTCTCCACACATTTTCTAAAGCAGTCTGTAAGCCACGCGAAACATACTTCGGAGCCAAGGATGATCCGTGTGCATTAACTTCGGTACCACTGGTTTAGGAATAAAAAGGAAGCGAATTCTGAGTAGTGAATTCGCAAATAAAACTAACGTTTTATTTATTTGTGTTTTGAATGCTAAGTCGAGTGTGGGCTGCCTGAGTAGACCATGTAAAGAAAGTGAGGTTCCTTTCTATACACTCTCACTGAAATATCTTCTTCCTTTTCCCGTTCGTTGATTACCTGAGTTCTCATGTGAGCTGCTTACTTCTTTTCCTTATACATTTTTCCTGGGCGATTGCACTAATTCTCTCCAGAATTTCAGAACTGTATGTCCAGCTACCTGTTAGCTATCCACGCCTGTAGGGCATAAAGGCACCTCAAATTTAGAAGGTCTATAGTCACGCATACTATCTTAACTCACAGAGCAGCTCAACCTTCGTTTCAACTCCTGATGGTTATCACTAACATTTACTTAGTTTTCACAAGCACACATTTCAGCAGTGTTCTTGACTCCTATCCTCTCCCTGCTCTGCTTGTCCCATCAGTTGCCCAAAAGTACTAATTCCACCACCTAAACATCCTCAGCTTTACAAGTCAACACATCAATTGACAGGAAGACAGTACTTACTCACCTGTTCTCTCTCTCTCTGTCTTTCTCTCTCTCTCTCTCTTTCTCACACACACACACACACACACACACACACACACACACACTTCAAACCTGCCACGAGTCCCTAATTTATTTAGCCACTGAGAGAAACTGAACTAGGTATTGTGCTCACATAGAGAAGTGGTGGATGAAACAATTTTTTTCCTGTATTTTCCTGGCCCTGGATCCATATGAGGTGTTCAGTTGCTGGCACTACTCTTTACATAGGCCGGAACCTAACGAGGTTGAGGAAAAAAAATGCAAATTCTAGTAACAACACATTTTTATATCCAGGCTTCTGTCACCATTCCAGGAGGGTCTGACCTAATAATTTGTGCAATTCCACTTAAGGGGTTATTTACAAGCACTGACCTCTCCGGGCTCTTTAAGGAAATTCAGCATCAGAAAGGCAATAATCTTTTTGTAGGAAAGGAAAGAAGTTGATGCAGAAAAATCCCAGAACAATCCATCTACCTCCACTTTTACAAGGTCGTAAAAAGTCAACAATCTCATGTTCAACCTGTCTCAAGCCATCTCCACTATACCAGTTCAGGTTACGACGCTCCCTTGCCTGGATGAAATACAACCTCCCAACTCACCTCACTGACTGTCTTATCTGCCTGGAACATGCTCCATAAACCAAAGGCGACGTTATCTCCGGGAAATGCTTTTGTGACCCAGGTCCTTCCTGTTCCATGCCAGCTCACCTGTGGCCACTCCACAGCCAGCTAACCTGAACTTCTTGTTAGATCCTTGGAACAACCAGGCTGTGTCACCTCTGGACCTTGGCATACAGGTGTGGGCAAAAGTGGCCAAACAGGTGTTCAAATGGAAAATAATACAATAATTACTAAATAATCATCCAAGAATAAGCTCTGTTTCTTTCGTATTCACAACTGTAACCCTACTTTGGCCGCCTCAGTACACTGTGTCTTTTGCTTGAACACTTTCTGGCCTGTTTGGCATTCCAACTCCTCATCCCTCACATGTATGAAAGGATGTCACAGCTTCTGACATCTTTAGTGTACAATTCTAGGTTAGATGTCTCTCCAAAACTATCCAACCTTTTCCCTTTCTTGGTATTTCTCCCACTGTACCTAGTTACATGTCTACTACATCTACGCTCTCTAAGATTGATAAGCTTTGTGAGGCTAGAAACCACTTTTGCCTAATTCCTCGTTCTGTCCCATAGCTCAGTTTTCCCATGAGGACTCCCCACATATTTTTTAATTAATTTGAGTAAAGAGGCGAGAACAGGGCAGTGCTTTAAAAACCCAAGACTTCATTATATGAAAAATATGCTGAGGAAGACTGAGGAAAGGAGGCAATTTACACGGTGACACATGTTGGCAGCTTCTCATGGAGCATGAAAAGGAAATAAGATAAATTAAGAAAGAACAATGGTTGCACTTTGGTGAACAGCAATATACCGAATCAAGGAAAAAAAGAGAGAGAGAGAGAGAGAGAGAGAGTCTGGCAGAGTCTACCTAAAAAACAAGAGTTGTCATACCATCCCCCAAAGCTGGGGAATAATACATGGGGACATATTCTGAGGAAAAGAAAATTAAGTTTGCTACTTGGTTATCTAAGAAGAAATACTCCAAGGGCAGTTAGGAAAGCAGAAATAAAGTGTGGAGGAACCATACTTGTCTTAGACTTCAGCATCCCTAGGGAAGGGGAGCATCTGTTATCCAATCAGTATTCCTTACCTGCTTCTGACATAAGAGCCTGTCTTTCCTACGTGGAATCCACTCCTCTAGGTGATCACTAAAAGCTATCTCCAGGCACAGGGATAAACCTAACGGAGGCCAAGATGTGGCCGACTGAAGTCAGCGTGATGGAGGCACTGCCAGATAACCATGCCAGGCCCATGGGAATCTTCCTTGGGTATGTTCTGCTCAAGATTGGGGAAACAAACGGACAAAACTGTTCACAATGATGTGACCAAGGGAAGAGAAGATGAGAGTGGGGCTCTCACAAGACATCTGCAAAGAGATGTTTTTGAAGAGTAAAGCCAAGTCAAGAGAATGAGAAATCGGCGTCACTGAGTGTGAGGCCAGATGTGTTGTTAGCTCCCCCAATGATGTGACAAAGCCTCTTATTTTTCCATTAGCTAACCTCATTTGGGATATTATTATCCTACTTTCACTTGTCACTGAAACAATCCTGAGAAGTGGAAACAGTGAATGCCAAAGTTACAAGGACAAGATCGTTTCAAAGAAAATGCTATGGAGAAGAAAGAGTAGAGGACTACGGGTGAAATTGGAAAATTAATACCAGAGAAGAGCAGGAAAAGGAAGATGATTCGAAGAAAGTTAGACCCACGGCTGAGTGCAGAATTCACAGCATGTGAAGGCTAAGGACTGAGCAAACAGAAAGATTTACCCAGCGGCCACAGTTATTGAAAACTATAGATGTAATCCTAGAAGGGCAACTGAGTATCAACAATGGAAATCCAGATAAAACTGCCTAACACAGACCTCAGCTTATTGTGTGTAAAGTGGTAAGAATGGATTATTTTCATTCAGAGACTATATGGATAGTCTTCTCTTAATTAAACCCGTTCCTAAAAACTTAACATTTAATTACATGCTATAAAATGCTCATCTCTTAAAAAAGTGTATCCAATGGCACTGTCTTAGAGCATTTTTCCAATCTTTTCTTTTTAACTTGTAAAATTGTCTGACTAGCAACTCCGTTACAGTGGGTCGGCACGAGCTGACAGCTGCGAGATGGCATCTTTCGTTCCTTTCTAAAAATAGGGAAATAATGTGTGAGTTATGTTCATCTTGGGAGCAAAAGGTATGGTGCGTGGGGAGCCAACACACTCTATCAAAAGCTGGAGGGGAAATTCAGGGTTTGAAGATGTCAGAATTTTGCAAGTCACAGGAAACGAACACAAAGGGGAAAAAAATTCTGTTGCACACAATATTATGAGGGTATGAGAACTGATGATCCCATTCGGCTGGCAATAGGATTAAAATGACAATCGTTATAACCACTAGTATTTATTCCATACTCGTTAAAAGACAATGCCCACAGAGTGAAAACACACATAATCATTAGAAATTATCCCAAGGACAATGTTGGTGGGAACTTTTACAGATGAGGAAAATCAGTCTTAGAGGGTCCGTGTTCTATAGAATTTGATCAAGGTTCTGGCACAATTTACTTTTGGGTCTGCTTCTTAACTACTCTCCCTTATGCCTCTCCTATGAAGCAACACAGATTTAGGATAGCCAGCAAGAAGACAACCACCCATATCACACTGAAAAATTGCAGGTCTCTTTTTCTAAAGGTTTTTTTAAAAAAGCAACAACATAACCAAAGACTAAGAAACACCAGGTATTCTCAGTTGAGTTATGAACAAAAGCCCTGCCTAGAGGCGGGAGGATAATTCCAAAGCAATCTTCTCAAGGTGCTTTTCAGCCTTCCAAGAACTGACCAAACAAACTCTTGAACTTCACTAAAATCTAAAAGTTGTTTTTTGTAGGCAAATTAAAGGATTGGCATTTTTCAGAATAAAGCCTTTCTACCTGTTGCTTGGGGTGCCATAAAAAAATAACTACTTTACAATAATGGTATACAGAAATGCTCACAAGTTTTCAAACAATTGTCAACAATTATGTAGATTAATTAAATCAATATAGGTAACACTGTGGCTTGCTAGTTATTTGTTCATGAGTTTTCAGCTCATTTACATAGGTTAAATTTATGCTTTGACAAATTACACAGAGCAAAAAATACTGCTCAAATTCTTTTAAAGTTTACAGGAATAAGAAAGAGCTTATGAAATACCAAAATCAAACCTAGCCTAGTATGTATATGTGTATACGTGTTTATGTATCGTTAAAGCACATGAAAGTGCTGCTGAAAATTATTTCTGTGTAAGAACTGATTGAGAGAACTGACGGAGGTATACGTTCAAAAATCCAATCTTCCCCCAATTCCTTCTTCAACCTTGACCCAAACGGCCAGCCGAGGTGCAGGGAAAGAATTCGATCTTGGCCCCTCTCTCAAGAGACTTGCTCTGCTAGCTGGGAAGGAGGGCTGTGTGAGGAGTGAGAAGCCTGGCTGAACTCCCTGGTCCGCTGGGCCTTGGCTAGCGCAGCAACCAGTCGGTTCTGCTTACCTGAGCAATATCATTTAGATAGCAACGACACCTTTCTTGGTTAGCATTCCAGGTTGAGAGGTTGTACAAAAAGGCGGTGGCCGTCGGGGAGGGCAGAGAATCTGTGCTGACAGCTGGGCACGTATCTGAACAGCAGGAATTTTCTCCTGCACTGGGAGTGAGTGCGGTGGGATTGCAGCTTGGAACACTTTCAGGGGGTCCGGAGGGTGATGGGAATGGAGGAAACTGGGTGAGAACAGGAATACAGATCGGCGGGACTGGTGGTAGTTCTTGTTATCTGTTCAATCAGTATGACTGACTGTGGTCCCTATGTTATTAAGAAAGGTTTAAAGTGGTCGGTCCCTAATAAGTTTATGAACTGAGCTTCACAGACCCTCCCCAGCCTTTGACAGAGGCTTTAAGGACTTGTTTTCATTTATTTATACATCAGGGAAGTGAGGAAACACTGCCTAAAATACAGTCCTTGAATCCAACTCCCTGATTTGATACCTGTCTGCACCTGTTCCTCAATTTGTGACCTTGGATGATTCATTTAATGTCTCCAGGCCTCGGTTTCCCAATCCATAAAAATGGCAGTAATAACAGTACCCATCTCACAACACTGTTGTGAACATTAATGGGGGTAATACAGGCACAATGCTTAGACTGGAACCTGGCAGGTGCGGCGCATCCCAGTGTTAGCCATCATTCTTTTCTTACGGTTACTGTTGTACAACACATCTGAACGCCACGCACTGATCCTGGGGATACACATAACGCACCCAAGTACGCAAAGAGCGAGTTCAAGTCTCACTCTAGGCTCCTAAGACACGGCAGCCTGTCTGGTACACCCCCCTGCTCTACACTCTAACTTCAAGAGTCCAGAAAGAACAAGCTTATATAACTTGCCTGGGAACTTGGCCAATTCACAGGATTCCAAGTGGCATCCATTTCACGGGCTGAATTGGGTCTGGGTCTGGTCACCCCTTAGACCGCGGGTCACTTTTGTCAGGGGCATTAACACTCCGACCACTAGCATGCCATTTATTGCAGGATTAGTCATTAACTAATTACTAATTACTCCAACGGCCACGGATGTTGAGGTCAGCGGTTTTCTCCCCTCACACCAGGCGGATCCAGCATAATAGAGGGCAGACAGGTAATTTGCATTGTCTCTGCCTACGAGGCCCACAATAGAAGGCGGTAGAGGAGGCATCAGTGTGGAAAGCAAGCAAAGAAGGCCTAATTTGACAGGAGCTTCTAGAAGCTTCTCATCTCTCCTGCTGGGACCTGGCAGCCTCTCATATTTGAAAACTTTCAGCTGGCCAGCTGGGAAAACCGGACCAGGTCTGACCCTGGCCCCATATCACTTCCTCGGCTGGCGGTTTTTTTCCATGCAGAGCCTCTGGGGAGTCACCCAGCTGCATTTGCCAAGCTTGCCTGTGTGTGAGAGGCGTGTTTGTTTTATAATCAGCGTCTTGGGTTTTAAATAAGAATACCACAGGAGATGATCACACCGCGACCCTTGCTAATGTACCTCTAGGCTAATAAGCACGGAGATGATCCTGCTCTTCGATTTCGTGAATGAGAAAATAAAACGGGAAACGCATGACATTTAAAAAAAATATATTGTTATTACTGCGTGTACATTTTATTTTAACCCTCTCTGTAGTGGCTAAGATTCATGGTGAATGTGCTGCTCGCCAGATTGTATCTCCTGTTCCCCTTCTCCTTAAATATGTGCTTATTTACTTCCTGCTGAGTTCAATTTTAGAACCCATCAAAGTAGATCCACTCAGGCTCCGACTACATTTTCATGCATAAATTCATAGATGTCTTCAGAAGGAGTTGCACTTGCATATGCAAATACTTTCCAGTGCCTTTTCATTTTTACTTCTGGCCTGCACAGCTTTTAATTCATGCAAACACATTACACAAACAAATATGGGCTCAATAACAACACACGGCATGTGTGAATTGTTAATTGCAAAGCTATGAGTTCGATATGGCCAAGCAACTTCCATTATTGTCAATGGAGAGGAACAAGATTAAACAGGAGGAATAAAGGTATGTTTGGAAATAAAATCCCGAGCACTTGGTTTCATTTTATGTATACATTAATACGAGAAAAGGTGGCAGGCCAATTCACAATTTGACGATAATCTGGGGTCTACAGCTCAGTGCACAATGATCCAGAAGCCAGCATGCACCTTTAATGAGACTTAGGAGGAAGAGTCTGCATTTCAGCACCGACCGCGAGAAACAAAATGTGTGCTGCAACACTGTCGATGAAACCAAAAATACAGCAGAAGAGGAAAGGTTTTCGACCACGGCGAATGCGCATCACCTTTCAAAATATCTGAGTCTTGTGCTAGTGACGCTTTTTTCTCTTGGAAACAAGGGAAAGGTGTCATAATTTTTCATCTTGGAAATTTAAGCACCCCCTTAATTAATTAAGCTGCTATTCTTTCCAATTCCCAACACATGCGCTTTGGCATCAGGTGAGGACTTGAAGTAAAACACGTGTTAAAGTCACTCCCAGGTCAAAGACATTTTCAAGCAACCCCCCTCCCCCGCTTAAATGCCTTTCGTTTATGTGAAAATAAGAGTGTGGATTAAATAAAACTGTGTCTTCCAAGGGTCGACAATTGCGATTGAAACACAATTTTAACTGTTTCTTGGTTGATTTTGGGGAATATTTTGCTAAATATAAAAGATGGAGTTAGACTAAACTGGGGGCATATGCAAATACATTTTTTAGAAAAAACTGCCAAATTACAGATTTTACATATTATATATATACCATATATAAAATATATATTTTATATATATATACACATATATATGTAGTGTTTTCTAAGAATAAAGAAAAGTAAATTTAATTTAAAAGTAAAAGTAATTTAAGGAAGCTAAGAAACCACAAATGGAATTCCAAGCTGCTTTAGACTGAATGTTTGTGGCCCTCCAAATTCTTAGATTAAAACCTACTCCCTTTAGTATTTAGAAGCAGGGCCTTTGGGGGGGGGTGACGAGGTCATGAGGGTATGGCCCTCATGAATGGGTTCAGTGACCTAATAAGGAGGCCCCAGAGAGTTCCCTCCCCTCTTCAGCTAGGTGAGGACCTAGGAAAGACAGCTGTCCATGCACCACAAAAAGAGCCTTCATCAGACGCCAGGACTGCCCATGCCTTCGTCTTGGACTTCCCAACCTCCAGGAATGTGCAAAATAAATTTCGGTTGTTTATAAGCCACCAGTACATGGTATTTTGTTATAACAGTCCAAATGGACTAGGACACAAGCTAAGGTATCTTGTGAGGAGTTAAAGGAGTTGCAACACTTGCTGGAACAAGAAACAGAGCATCAGTAAGGCAATAACCGAGCAGGCAGGGCTTTGACCCTTGGCACTGGCAGAGTGACCCTTCGCAGCGCATCGACTGTACATCTGTGCCTTCGCCGATGACTCTGCTGAGCCGTTAATGTGAATCACACACACAGCAAGGCTGGAGCGCAAAATGCAGGATGTCGAGCTGGGGAATCAACTCAACTACACCGCCCTTGCCGACACGTCCATACATTGACAGAGACCCTTGACAGGTGAAAACAAATTCCTTACGAATATTGAACACGAAGAGAATGTCAGCTGTCAGTACTTGGGAGAAAAATATTTTCTTCCCCAGTGAAATCAAAATACTATGATTCAAGAGAAATCTACCCCCTACGGAGCCACGGGTCTGCTGTTATGTTACATCTGTCAAAAACTACCACAGTGTGTCTCCAAAACCAACCATCAAATTGTCAAAGGCTATATATCCAGGACCAAAGAAGCACTTCTGGGATAGCCACTGGAGTCGGCTATGGGTAGACAAAAGGGACTGTTCTCTTCGACTAAACTCTCATGGAACCCTCAACGGTGCCGTACTTTGCTCCCAGTTCTCGCCAACCTCGGCCATCGACAACACACAACAGCGCAAGTGAGGAACGCAAGACAGCCAGTCAGCAGGGCCGCGCCACATACCTTGTCTGGGAAACTCATCTGACTCCCGGTGAACGAGGTCTGTGACCCGGTTTCCATAGTGCATCCTGCTGTCGTGGTCATAGGCCTTCAGCGTCTCGCTGGAGCTGTAGGACTTCTGCGTGGGCACACGGCAGTCTTCGCTGTCCAGGGAGGAGCTGGTGTAGCGGCATTCTTTGCCACACCGCCCCCGGGTCAGAGAGCGGTGTCTCCGGTCCTTGACATCCATTATTCCCGATCAGGCAGAACGCTGAGGATTTCAGAAAAGACTGGCCTCAGCGTTGGCACGTGTCACGTTGCCACCTAAAAACATCAGAGGAAACAACCAACACTGTGATTATAAGAAAAACGCTGCCTTCTGTTCTGACTCACGTTCTGACTCAGATAGCAACATAAAAAGGCAAATTTGGTCAGTGCCACATAATTTCTTTTGCAAACGTTTAATGTATACTTAAACAGTCCGCCTAAATAGAAGAACTCGATACAGTAAATTAATTTTCTTGCTGTTTAATTTAATAGATTTAGAGGGAAAAGCAATAGCAAAATAAGTCATCTTTTGATTTCCTATATGTCCATAGATGACATGATAAGCCTGTCACTCTAATGCAAGATCTTACTATGAAGCAGTTGAAAGCAAAACTGATTTTATCCTTCTTTAATTATATTCTCTTTTTGCTATAGAAGAGTTGGGGAAAACAAATATAAAAAATAAATAAAAATAAAAGTATATGAGGCATAAATTTATGCCGTGGATGCTTTGCAATGATATCAAGTCAATTTGACTAACATAAAATTGCCTAGCTGGGCCTGGAGAATGATAATATAGGGCATTCTTGACATACAAACAATCTTCCTCCAATTTCTTTAATGAGCCTTCGGCAAACTCCTAGTCAGTTTTCTCTCCTTTATGAATCTGTGTCTTGGCCACTTCTTCCTCATCATCTACCACCTGGAGAGCTTGCTAACAAGAGGTCTAACTGGCACACCAATCTCATCACCAACCTGTCCTGGTCACTGCCGGATAGCCACTGCAGAAAAGACAAATGGGGAGGCACACTGACTAAAACAGGAGCCTCTCTGACACATAAACGGGCAACCAGGGACCCCGCAGTCTGTCGCTTGATACCCTGGGCCTGGCTGTGTACACCCAACATCTGCCGAGCAAATACGACAGAGATGCTCAGATGCCTTCAAGTTCCAAGCGACAGGCTCATATTGATTTCACAGGCCATGCAAAATTGCGTGGCCTACGGGGCCAGGGACTGGACAGAGTGGACAAATAAGGATTTTAATTAAAATGGAAAATACAACCCAGAATCTGGGTGCTGCTCTTCTCTAGGCCACTGTTGCTGACTCCTCCATGTCTCAGGGCCTACCTGGGGAGCAGGTCTGCATGTCTGAGCCCCTCTGCTGTCCTTTGGTAATTTACCACACCACGGTGGGATGCCTTCATACACCGAAAGGCTGGCTTGCGTGCACACAATGTGACTGGCATCTGCCCCAGATGGCAGAAGTCAACTTAATCCCTCCCTGTCTTTTCACACCGAGAGGTCCTTACGGATCTCGGAACCCTCTCACTTATGCTATTTGTACACCTAATCAAATACTGCCTGTAATCATGGGCGATTTTGCTTGGCAATGAAAACACCACCAGCCACAGTCATGCCGCTGGCACAATCACTTATATAAAAAAGCTCATAGTGTCCTTGAGGCGACAGTTCAGAAAGTTTGAAACATCTTCGAGGGTCACGATTCAAGATGCCAGGACCTGCTTAGAGGACACAAATAGTGAATGTTGGCATGGCAGTCTCTTCTGGGCAGCGTCAATTCATGTGTCTTAACAGCAATGCCATTTCTGAGTGCCCAAAACTATCTCCCTAAATTTCCAACATGGGATCTCCACATTTTGGAATCCATATCACAGGCTGGCCGAGAGCATGACCATGACTGTGGAAGTCGTGACTGGATGCCAAACTTCGCACGGTCACCAGCCAGCCAGAGCCCTTGAATAATTACGCCTGCCCTTTCTAACTCAGTGTCCCAATCGGTGAAAACAGAAAATCATAGTATCTGCTTCACAGGGTTTTAGTAAAAATTAAAACATACTGGAATAAAGCTCCCCATATGTCAGCACGTGGTACTGGCCTATGGGAAGTAGTTTTTTGTTTTCTTGTTTGAAAGATTAATTTTTTTCCTCTTAGCCAAGTAGTTTAAAGACTTGCATTATGCATAGGGGGAAGATGGTAACATAAATCCCGGAAACTCAAAGTTCTACTTATGAACCTCAATACTCGAACTACACACCAGTAAAGGAAGACCTTCAGCACCTACGATTAGACTGCGCACCAAGAGGAAGGGCTGGAGGTAGTTTGGGGGGAAACTGGCTATTTTGAGGGGACTCGATAATTTTCTTCTCTCCTATTCACAGTAAGATTTTACTTTTGTAATGTTTTCAGTGTCCCTGACTCATGAAATCCTATCTCCTCTGATCTGTACCCTGCTCTGGAAAGTGGGTCGATTTTCTCTATGTGGGCAAGTGACTTTATTGTATTTTTTATATCGTGGTCTGATGTATAGGTTCATTTAAAAAGGCTTATTACCTAGTTACAATGTCGGATAACTTTTGTGTTTGGGTGTTGTGGCATCTAATTTGGTTGCCCAGTGATCTTTTCCTGCTCAATTCCTCTTTCTTGGTTATGCCCTCGATAGTTAAGTCTCTCAGCACTGTCGCCACCAGACAAATGATAGAAATGCTTACATAATGAAGTAAAAAGGACAAATCTTAATCAAGAAAAGCTAATTTCCTAGGAAACTGAGCAGAATACACAGGCTGTTGGCCTATAGACATTTTGTATTTAGCTCGTCTGCTGGTGAAACTTTTCAGTGTTTAAAAAAGGGAAACCGGGGAACGTTAACGCCTGGATCTATAGCTCATCATTAAAAATTGGGCTGCGTAGACATTTCTGCCCCCAGAAAGATGGAATAAATATGCATTTACTTATTCCTCCCAATAGGTTCAGCTGACAACCCTGGACATTACACGTAAAACAAACATAAGAAGAGTGTGAAAGGCAGAAAGAAGAGGCAGAAAAACTAGGGTCCTGGGGCCCCGAGGAACGATACTTTGGTAAGTGCCTGGGATCTCTTTGGGCCCTGTCTTTCCCGGGTTTGTTCCTAAGGACACTGGCAACCCAGAAACACCAATGACACAGGCAACAAAGGTTCCAACAAAACCTAGCTCCCTCTAGTCGAAAACCTATGCAAGGGGAAGCCTAACAAGACAGAAACATTTAGAGAGCAACCACCTCGCTCCAGCCGAACAATACAGAAAAAACTGTAGCCCCACTTCTATCATCAACAGTAAGAGCCAAGTGGGGACCCTAAGTTTCCATGCTGCCGAGGAAGCAGTAAGGCACCCCCACCCCCACTCGGGTGATTTCAGACAAGGCTAAGAAGGGAGCCAGGACTTTCATCCCTTCCCAGAAGTTATGAGGCTGTTCCCTCCCTCACAGGGAGCCCGGCCTTCACCCGGCTGGGAAGTAATGAGGAGCCCCTCTCCTTCTCTGCAGGGGTGGCATCAGGGAGACCCAGGAGAGAGTCAGAACTTCCACTCTCTCACCGTGGTCATGAGTCCTTCTGCTACTTGCTAGTGGTTGTTGGTACAGGTTGATGCCACGTGGGGAGGAATATGAAGGTGCTCCTGTCTCTTCCACCCAGGGGCGTATCTGTGGAGGCCCAGTAAGGAGAGAGAATTCCCACATCCACCCCTCCCATCTTCTACCAAAGAGTGCCCTAAAGTTGGATGTTGACAAAGACTGAATGGGCAATCTGGACTTCTTTCCCAACCTAGCAATAATGAAATATGATGTCTCTTTTCCTGACAGAGCAGTGTCAGGAGAAACCAGCTGGAATAGAAGATTTAAATAAGATTCAGAATCTCATAATATCCAAGCATCGAGTTTCCAATTAAAAAAAAAAATCACCTGGCATACCAACAAATAGGAAGATCTCAAACTGAATGAAAAGATACAATTAATAGATACCAGTGCTGAAATGACAAAGATGTTAGAATTATTTGAAACATATTTAAAAGCAGCTATAAAAATACTTCTAATGAGCAATTATAGATGAAATTGAAACGAATGAAACAAGAGAAAATCTCATCAAAAAAGGAAACTTTCAGCAAACAAACAGATGATATAAAGAAGACTCCAATGAACATTTTAGAACTAAAAAACAAAAATAACCAAAAAAGAAAAAAGAAACTCAATAGGGCTCAAGGACAGAAAGATAGAAGGTACAGAAGAAAGAATGAGGGAACTTGCACAACTGAATAGAAATTGCCCAGTCTATACAATGTGTTAAGAAACAAACTAAGGAGAAAAAATGAACAGAGTCTTTCCAACCTGTAGAATGATAACAAAAGGCCTAATGTTTATATCATCCGAGTCCCAGGAGGGAAGTAGAAAAAGAGAGGGGCTGAGAAAGTGCTAAATGACCAGCTAAATGCATCCAAATTTGCAAAAGACATAAAGCAACACATGCAAGGAGCTAAGTAAACTGCATACATCCACATGAAGACATATCATAGTCAAACTCCTGAAAACTTACAGGAAATCTTGACAGCAGGGAGAGAACTGACACTTTATCTGTAGAGGAAGGTGATATATTAGGAAAGAAGATATCTCATCAGAAACCATGGAGGCCAGAAAGAAATGGCAAAATATTTTTCAGTTGCTGAAAGAAAAGATCATTCAACCCAGAACCCTATATTCAGCAAAAACGCCCTTCTAGAATGAAGGAAAAAATAAGAAATTCTCAGATGAAGGAAGAGTAGTTCAGAAAGTAGCTGTCTAAAGGAATGGTTCAAAAAGTAGCTGCCTGAAACAAAAGGAATCAATAAAAGGAAAAATCTTGGAACATCAGGAAGGAAAAGAAAAACGTGGAAAGCTAAAAAATAAAATAAAATAAATAAGTTAATACAAGAGACTTTCTCTTTTTACATCTTCCAAATGATTTTTGATAGTTGAAGTAAACATTACAGCGCTGTCCAATGAGGTTCTAAATGTAGGTAGAGGACATGTTTAAGAAATGGTACTATAAACAAGGAAAGGTAAAGGGACATAGAAGAAAAAGTTTCTACACATCATTTAAATTTGTAAAATGATGAAACCAGTACACCGTGATAAGATGTGTGTGTATGTATAATGTAATAACTAAAAAGTCTTACCAAAGAGATGTACTCAAAAGCACTGCGGGACAAATCAAAATGGAGTTGAAAAAATTTTCAATCCCTGAAGGCAAGTAGAAAGATGAAAATAATGAAATGAAAAACAGAAAGAACAAGAGAGCAAAACAGGAAACAAAAATTAAAATGTCAGACTTAAGCCGTAAAATAGCAATAATGACATTAAATGTAGTGGTCTAAGTTGTATGTGCATTAAGAAAGAGATCTGCACAGTTGATTTAAAAATATGATCCAACTCTATGCTGTCAAAAAGAAAGTCACTTTAAATATAATAAGGTAGGCATGTTGGGAGTAAAACTGATGAGAAAGGTATATAAGCAAACATTAATCAAAAGAAAGCAGGAGTGACTATATTAACAATAGACAAAGTGGATTTCAAGGGAAAGAAAACTGTCAGAGGCAGAGGGGCATTATATGATAATGAAAGGACCCATCCACCAAGAAGAAGCAGCGATTTTAAATATATATGTACCAAAAAATCAGAGCTGCGACATATGCGCAGCAAATAAAATAGACTGAGATGAAAAATTAACAAATCCATAATTACATTCAATATTTGGAGGTTTCAACATAAAAGTCCCCCAAATTAATAAACAACTGTATAGGAAATCAAGTAGGCTATAGAAGAGCCCCCAAAGGCCATCAACCGACAGGGTCTACTCAACATTTATAGACTATTTCTCTCAACCACGGCAGGTCGGCCAGGGACTACGTATTGAGACACACCATAGCCTGGAACATAAAACACACACAAGTGGTTTTAAAAGAACTGAAATCATACCGAGTCTGTTCTTTTACTACAATAGAATCGAACCTGAATCAATAGCAGAAAGAGAAGAAAATCCCAAACGCCTGAAAACTAAACAATACTTTTCTAAATAATTCCTTGGTAAGAGAAGTAGGCCCAAGCGAAATCAAAATACACATCAAAGTGAAGAGAGTGAAAATATAACATAAAAAAGTGCGAGGGACTGCTCTGGAAAAGATCCTGTTAAGAGGATAAAAATGCAGTCTACGGACTGTGAGAACCTATTTGGAAACCATATATTGGGTAAAGGACAGATATTGAGAATAAAGAAATATTTTCAAAACTCCGCCGTAAAAACGCACACAATACAATTTAAAAATAGGCAAAAGACATGAACTGACATGTCACCTAATAGAACACAGAAACGTCAACACATAAAAAGACATTCAATATCATTAGCCATCAGATAAATGCAAATTAAAACCACCATGAGATATCACTACAGACTTGTCAGAATGGCTGAAATAATAATGGTAATAAGAATAAATAATAATAAAAACAACACTAAGTACTGGCAAGAACGTGGTAAAAGTAGTTCACTCACACATTGCTGGCCCAGATGTAAAAGAGCACAGCCACTTTGGAAAACAGTTTAGCAGATTAAAAAAAAAAAAAAAAAAAAAAAAAGCTAAAAGTGCAACTGCCTTACAATTCAATAATTGCCCTCCTGGGCATGTATCCCAGAGAAATAAAAACAAGAAATCTGCTCACAAATGTTTGTAGCAGAATGTTTATGCGTAATAGTCCCAAACTGGAAACAACCCAGATATCTTTCAATGGGAGGCTGGTTAAACAATACTCTGGTACACCTATGCCATGAAATACTGCTCTGTAATAAAAAGGAAGGGGCTACTGATATCCAGCAGAATCGGGGTGAACACCAGAGAAGAATGCTCAGCAAAAAGCCACCCCCGGGGGCTTACAGGCTGGGTGCTCCTTTTCCATAACATCCTTCAAATGAGGCAAGTAGAGAAATGACAACAGGTTCGTCGCTGCCAGGGTGGGAGGGTGTAAAGGAAGTGAGCATGGCTATAAATGGGCAACACCAGAAATCCTGCGGTGGTGGAAACTTCCAGTATCTTAGCTGCATCGATGTCACATGTATTTGTACGGCTATGATACTGCACTACACTTCTGTGACATGCCATCATGGGCAGAAGTTGACTGAAGGGGACTGCGGGATGAATGCCTGGCCTGGGAGGTCACTTGCAATTTGAAGCTGGGCACATCTGCTCTGCTTTTATTATTGTTATTATTATCATCACTATTATCATTATTTTACTGCTCCTTTTGGCTTTATAGGCAGTCCGCTTCACTTATTTGAACCCCCTGCTCAGCCAATAGAGGTCATAATATTTATGACTTTCGGTGTAAAGGGAAAAAAAACCCCAAAAAACACAACGGTTGTGGGCCCTGGAAAAGACCACGGGAGGCCAGTTACAATGTAAGAAGCAGCACTCGCCAACGTATTTTTCTTTAGACAATTCTAAAGTGGTAAGATGTTGGTCTTAATCCTAATATGGTTAAATATTCATAATTTAGCTAATGAAATGCATTTATTACCTACTACGGCCAAGGCGCTCTGCCTAGCCGTCCTTGAAAGTGAAGGTCACGATTCATGTGGGGAAAGGCTAGTTTAGAGACTGATTCTACAAAGTAATTAAAATCGCCTTGAAGCAGTAGGGAAGATGGTAACCAAAATTATAAATCTTCCCCAAGCCTCCGCCTTTTGCAGCACTGACAAGTGGCAGTTGGATGGCAAAGTCCCTGCCTGCCTGTTACTGCTATGCCGAGGCTTTATTCCATTACGTTCCACGTTGCCTCGAAGAAGAAGAGGGTTCCCACTGCTTTCTTCATCAGTTGCCTGAGTGGGTTCCATCACTTGAGCAGAACAGTTACAGAGATCTTGCCTGCAAGCCTTTGTCTAATTAACCAATCCTATGAGCTGTAACACTGTTCACTATTAACTTCTCAGATTATCCTGCTACTTAAGGGGGTTGACTTGTTAATCACTGACAGCCCATTTGAGATGTGTGTGTTTTATTGTATACAGGAGTGGACCTGTTTGTGGGTGTAAATATGTGCATGTATGATGCAGAGATACACTGTGGGCACATCCAATGGACAGGTGTTTCCGTTACCACTATTATTTCCTCCAGTTAGTTGTCTAAACTTGCCTCACTGTCATCACTGATCTTCAATCATGCCCCCCACCCAACGACAGGCATTGTTTCATTGTGCTTGGATATACAGGGCCCGGGAGAAGGGAGGCCTGCTTGAGTGTGATTGGTAGTAATAATTAATAGTTTTAATTTGAACACTTCACCCAAATGTCACGTGGTGTGCTTGAGTGTAGTATTACTACGTTACAGAATTACATGTTTATGATTTTGTAATGAAAGATTTTGTAATAAAAAAGGGGTGTTATTTGTGCTGGACCCTATCTGTCATTGTATAAACTGACCGTAGCCTTTGGGAGTCTTGGTATCTGGAAAGCCAGCCATTTCCAGAAACCCACGTGGATTGGGATTCTGTCAATTCTGGATAGAGAGCGATGTGACCACCACTCTTCCCCACTTCAAATTATGAGAAATCATTGAAAAAGTTTGTGGAGACGGCAGTGGGAAAAGTCAGCCACGTGAATCAAATATTCTAGTTTCCTAATTTGAGCTGATGTCACATATTTTAGAAATCCAATAAAGAGTATCATTATATGAGCATGTTTATAGTTAGCAAATATATTTTTGAAAAGATCAATCAGAAGCTCCTGTAGAATATCTTTCTTCCTTCTGACAACATGTTGATTGGATTGCCTACTTGTTTCTTCAATATTGCAGGTGTCATGTTTCCATGTTGAAAAAGATGTATTAGATAATTTGTGGCCCCTTAGTCTGCCTCTCCTCCGCTAATTCTGCCTCTAACCCGAAACAGAGGTGCCGAGTCAACCCAAAGCCAGCGCATTCACCGATTCCTGTCCCATGTATTAGAACTCTAGTATAAAAGTGGCTTATTTTAAAATCCTTAAGCACCAAATAAAATGTACTAAAATGAAGCCCACACATAAAAGAGAGAGAGAAGCTGAGAAGGAGGAGGGGGAGTTGGAGCCTCACTTGTCCCCCACCCCCCCACATCCTCACGTTGGGTTTGGATGGACATAGTCTGAAAGCCAAAGTGTGCCCTTGAAGAACTCCAGCTTCTTTTCTTAGAAACATTTATGAACAAGTCTAAACAAGATACACTCTAGAATACCTACAGACAGACCGTCGCTGTGGTCTCTGGGTGGAGCAAGGCAGACCTGGTTTAAAATCTACGGAAGCGGAAGGTAGTGGCCCAGTAATCTCATGCGCCGGTAAATAAGAGGTCACAGGCCGTTTTGTTTCTGCTCCCCGGTGCCGTCATATTGATACGTCCGGGGATGCAAAGCCAACTCTGGTTAATGTCCAGAGCAGAAAGAATGAGCAGATTTCACAATCGTATTCTGTTCTCTAGCTTCAGAGCCTTTGAGGTTCTGTGAGGGTCCCTGGGGCCATTTGCACAGGAAACGGTGCGAGTGGAACCAAGATACGCTGTCTGTGAATTTATGAATTGTGAAAGGTGAAGACCTGTCTATGTACTAGCAGTCGCAACGAACAAAAGCCACCGAGGGACAGCATGCACCCACAAGTCTAGACATTTGCCATCTTAGGGTAAACTTGCGTGGTTGTGTATATTCTGATTGGAATAGCGTTGAAAAGTCCAAAGTCGGCCTCGGCTTGGCATTTCGTCTACTGCCATGCCTTTTTCCCCCCCTTTCCAGTCAAACTGCTTAACATTCAAGGAAGCCGGCACGGTTACACGTTCTGCTAAAATGTCCGTACGACATGTGGAAGTTTACTGAAGCCCTTGCTCCTCATCCCCACCTTCCACATGCGCAGGCCGCTCTGCTCACCTCCCATTTCTCTATGTGCCTCCTGAGACCAGGGGCCGAACAGATGGCTGTACCGCAGGCACTGGCTAAGTTACCGCAGCTGGAAAGGCAGTCCCTCCCCTCGCCTCCTCCCCGCCGTGCAGAGCTCCAAGGGGCAGCACGGCAGGCACATGAGCCTGTAGCCTCGGGATCTAATGAAGGAAAGAACTGGACGCCTCCCTATCCGTCGAATGTGGCCTTCTGGTACATGACCCGGAAAGCACACCGGGTCATCAGAGGGGGCAGGAGGTGTTGGGTCACAGGTTTCTAGGCAAAACATCAAAGTCAACATCCCTGTTGAGTCAAGCGCCCACGTACGAATGCCTGCAGCATGGTAGGCCTTCAGCGAGGCTCCTTGTGTAAGTTATTGCTAGTGGCTCGATCCCGCCACACAGGTATCTGTATGTGTGTTTTAGAGAGGGGGAAATGGGGACTCCAGGGGGCTAAGTGACTTGTTCACTCCACACACTTAACAAGTGTTGCACTCAGACAGACTGAGAGATGCCTGACTCCAAGGTCTGCTTTTGTTACAAAAATAGTTAACTCAGAAAAAGTCTCAGAACATTTTGTCATGTCCTTTTGGGTCACTGAATTTGTAATTATCTAAGAACCGGGTCCCCCAGTCTAATGTACTTGCCTTATGAGTGTCACTAACCACAACACATTCCTGATAGAGTCAATAGAAGAGAATTTTCCATCCACTGGCCAGTATATGCAAGCGCCTCTGACATATTACAGGCAATGGAAATGAAGGAGGGAGACACCATGAGATGCCCCATGAAGGTTGAGCGGGATCGACCTCAGTCGCCGTACCTGGACAATTGAGGAGAAGATGCCTGTTTTGAAGGGTTAATGTGAGAATGTCAAGATGGGGCACGTGTGTCCCCGACTATTAGATAACGCTCAAACTGTGGCAGCCTTCAGCAGCAGCACCACCAACCCCATCACTACTATCGATTATGAATACCATCTAGTCATTTAAAGTCGCTATAGCTGTTGCTTCAGGGATCCCCGAAGTACAAGTTAAGTGCCACTGCTCCAATAATATCTGCGGGGGTGCAACATTTCTGAACTCCTAAGGGTTAGCACTGAAGCACTTTCTTAGGATGGACACATGGGTACTAATACCCCCATTCAGCATTCTACCTTTGCCACCAGAAGCCTTTCCACTGCCAGTGAAACTCCGAAACTGAGGTGCTCTGACATCCCCCATCCTTTTACAAACCAGAGGCATTTTGCTCTGTGGCTTAAATAGAAAATACTAAGCGCATCATAGAAATAACACACGTGATAAGGAGAAAAGGCCATGGAAAGGATTAGTTGTTTATAATGACCTCACTGCCTGTCCAGGAAGGTGGGTGCTGGTAACTAGGCATTCTGCTGTTTGCAAGAACTAAATGTTAGATGTGACAATACGGTATCTGAGGAACCAGAATGGGTTTAAATTACTCTGCACAACAGAGAGAGATGTAGAAAGGTCTTCTGAGAGTAGGTAAGTGCAGGAAGTGGAACTAGAGAAATTGGGACAGGCGTGGGGAGAGTAGAAAAGAGGCATGTTCAGAGAGGGAGAGAGAGAATGAATGGGGGGTCTGCTGGAGGCTTTCTGAGTAGGATGCTAACTGGGTGATGTCAAAAATATGTGCCCCGTGCCCTCACCTAAAAAAGATTTACAGTGCAATCTCTACTTGTCACTTTGGTTACAAATTTTCTTGAGTATGCATGTGAGGATGGACCCACTGTTTTCTACGTATTATTTTACTATTACGAGAAGGCAGAGAGTACCCACTGAAGATTTACTTTGGTGATGAAATGGTGCAAGAACTGAGGTGCAAAACTCACAAAGGGATGACAGAAAAAGAAAAGAGCATTTTGCTCTATATGTGAGATGCTCCTTGAAGGCAGGGACCTTGTCTGCTGCCAGCAATCTATTTCCAGGGGCTGGCAGAGAACCCACCTTAAAGGGCACCCAATAGAGCTTAGTTAAAAATAGCTATGTTTTTACACAGATGCATTTGAAGGCGAGAGAGAGAGAGAGAGAGAGAGAGAGAGAGAGAGAGAGAGAGAGAGAAATGTTTTAAAAGTCTTAGGCCATTTTTGTCTTTCTTAGTGGTTAACCGTCCTGAACATAGTTTTCATGTCTATTGTTAATTTTCAGCATTTACACAAGAATTTTCATACAAATTTTGTAACATATTTGCTCCCAATTTGTCAAGCAAATACAATGTACGTGTTCTCTTTCAAGATAGCCTCTGTTTCCTGAACTCGGAAATAGAATATAAATATTGCTAACTGCTTGGAAAACTTTTTTAAAGGCCCACTCAAAGAACAGGAGCACGCCATGGAGAGGGCATGAAGTCGGAATCAATGACCTACTTTTAAAACATCTTTCCGTTTGGGAAAGTATGTGCTGAGACCTAGCATGGTGGTTCATCAAGAGTCAACAAATATGCCTGTAATAGTCGATAAGAGTCTAATAGCAATGGATGGTGTCAGATGGGGGCGAGATTTGCTGGGATGGTCACTTATCAAGTTATGTAATGTCTAATCACTGGGGTGTACACCTGAAACTAATATAATAATGTACATCAACCGTAATTGAAAATAAATGATAAAATAAATGAATAATACAAAAATAATTTAAAAAGAGTCAAAAAACATGTTTGTCAAGATCTAGGGAGTAGCTCTGGAGGGGCTGCTCTGTTGGTTGGAGTCTTGTCCCATGCACCAAAAAGTTGCGGGTTGAATTCCTGGTCAGGGTAAGCACCTAGGTTGCCAGTTCCATCCCCCGTCAGGGCACATACAGAAGGCAACCAATTGATGTTTCTCCCTTACATCAGCATTTCTCTCTTTCTCTCCCTGTCTCTCTCTTCCCACCTCTCTCTCAAATCAATGAGCATATCCTTGGGTGAGGATTTTTAAAAAAGATCTAGGGAATAAATTTTTTCCACATCACAGGGTCTGTTGCAACCATTCAACTCTGCCACTGTAGCACAAAAGCAGCCAGATAAAATATTTATGTGAATAGGCATGTCTGTGTTCCAACAGAACTTTATTTACAAAAGACAGACTACAGCTTGACTTAACCCCCTGGTCACCCTAAGTCAGCCCTCGCTGGACGCGGACAGGGAGTAATCAAAAGTAGAAACGTTGAAACTCCGGCTAATTATCAGTTTGAAAATAACCACACTTCACCAAGGATCTCCCAAAAGAGGAGGACAGCAGAACCACAAACTTTGTGCCAATGTTCAACGAACACAAACAAGCCACTCGCGGTGGACTAGTGTGGGGGCCATACGACATTGTAACTAGACGACATGGAAGTTGCTAGTATGAAACTGATTCATTTTCTTGGGCTACAAGTCAAAGGTGTGCTTCCCTTGAGGAGGTAGATTTGGAACTTAACTGTGCTTGTGACAATAGTATGAAATTTGACCTTTTTGCACAATATGTGTTTAGTTTTGCCTGAATGTTCCTGCTGTAAACATCCAGGGAACAGCCGTGGCCGGGCGGCTCCGTTGGTTGGGGTGCTGCCCTGTGCACCGAAAGGTTGGCAAATTATTTATTTTTGTATCACTTCTAGTTTGTTATCTCTCTCTTATTTTGCATGTATGAGATAGAAGACAATAATCCATTTACCAAAAATGTTGATAGTCCAAGTTTCAGTATCCAGGAGAACACAGCCTCCAGAGAGCCGCTCATATGAATTCTGGCTAAGAAAGTGTTCCGATGGATGTGTTAATTAATTAAGTGAAGGAACCCTTTCACAGTGTGTGAGTGTATGTGTGTGTGTGTGTGTGTGTGTGTGTGTGTCTCCCAATTCCCTATGATGTACACTTTAAATAGGTTATAATTCCACTGGTGAATTATACCTCAGTAAGTCTAACAATAAAAGTTTTTTTAAAATTAACAAAAACAACAACAACAACAAAACCAAAAAACTAAGGAGCAAGAATTCGAATAACACCTTAAGAGTTCATTTATATGAGCCTTTATTGAAAGGACCCTCTGCAGCCTGTGCTCACTACTATTGTATTTTGGTGGCAGATCGATAGGTGCTATGAAGGAGGAGATTAGAAAATGCAAGAGCCTGATACAAATTTTCATGTGAATTTAAAAATAACTCAATAACATCAATCTCAAAATTATGTGCTTGCATTCCTGCATTTCCTAATGATCCCTCAAGGTATATCATTATATTTTTACAGCCATTAGCACTGCCATTCACCAGAAACATAATGCTGTAATCACTCAGAGGTTCAAGGAAATGAAAGTCTCTCACATATGCCTACTACCCTCTGTTGTCTAATATAGCATCAAATGTTACGACAGTGTAAACTCTTCCATACACGCGGATAACAGCCTCTGCGGGAGACAGCTATGATGAACTGCCTAAAACGCAGGGGTGGCGTCTGATTTTTGAGAGGGGAATGTTCCCTCCCAAAGCAATTACCGACATCCCTCATGCTAAGAAACGTTTGTGTACGAGTATGACCGCCTGGAAAGTGAGTCTGGCTTCTTCCTTGTTTTTGATTATAAAATTGGAGGGTCATTCTTGTGGGGAAAAAGAATAAAGGTTCAAAGGGGTCATCAAAACCCCGCTTTCAAAAGACACACGCTCTGTAAATCCCGGAAATGGAAAGAAGAAACCCGGGCGTGAAAAATTCATATTGGCCCTCAAAAGAGGTGACAAGGAACCCTAAGCAGTCAGGATTGTTGGGAGCGACGCCCAGCAACCTGACGTGTAAACGGACATGCAGGCAAAAGAAGAGTGTGCACACACACACACACACACGCACACGCACAACTAATGTCAGTCACAGCTGATCGGGTACCTTCCCAGGCCCACCGGCAGGAGACCAGGCGATAAACTGTGGGGGATGCCAATACGACTTCATAACATTTTATGGAAACAGCAGGATTTTGAAAAGCAACAGGTTAATTTGACTGGCAAGACTGGCTGATGACATGAAGCAGGGGCAACACTCAAAATATATTGAGGGATAAACAGATAAAGGAACATGTTTCTTAGAAACTACAACTGGAGAGACTGCAGACGGGATTGGATAGTCCCTACTTAGAAATGATGATTCCCCTGCCACTGGACATTCCCATTTTCTGATTTGGCATGAGTTCGATCCCAAAACATCAATCATCTATGTAGCTGGGTATCTGAAACCTTTTATTTAAATAAATGAAAATGAGCCGATTACTGCAGCATGTTAATGACTTCATATTTACTCTCTATTTAAACAGCACAACAACCATTTAATTTAAGTGCCCCATCCCCAGTTTACAAACAAGTACTAAAACAGAGAAACATGGCTTAAAATTACATAGAAGCAGAAGTTGGTCGTGAATGCAGGTATCTGGTTTTAAATCCAGACTTCACCAATAAATGCTATATCGTTTTATTTCTCTTCTACCTATTTGGTTCTCTAACAACACTAAAAGGAACCTCAAATTCCAAGAACTTACAAAGTACTCTACATTCAACTACTTCTCATTATCATCTGAATTTTGGAAAATTAAATTTTATCTCCGGTAAGAGGTCACTTCAAAAATAAATGAATGATTTTCCAACCCGTAATCGAGATAAATTCCATGACCTCTCTTTCTGTGTTAACTCGCTTTCCCTTGTACCCAAGTGTTTTTACGTGATTTGATAAAAATAAAATAAATTTGAATTAAAATTCGTTCCAGGGGAATTTTTCACCTCTCCTTGAGATGATTCGTGACAATTTGCAATTTCACAATCATGATAAATGTTTGTAATGAGCTGCAAAAGGAGAGGCTCCATTGGTTGGAGTAGGAAGAGTCAGACGTCCCTTAGTGGGACTGGGCTTCATCCGGCAGCTTAGCAAGCACTGACAGGGCACCTCCAGAGAGGCAGGCACCGTGTGAGATGGGGTGGATGGAAAATGAGTAAGCCGTGAACTCTGCTCCGAGGATCTCACCCGCTCCTCAGGAGCCAGGCCCTGGCACAGACTGGGGTCGTTGCCATGCCAGTACCGCGCCTGAGATCACGTAGTGACTACACTGCAAAGCTGTACTCCCACACGCGAGAGCACGAGCTTCTCGTGGGGGAATGAATGCAGCCAGTACAAGACCCCTGAGCCGGATGGCCCAGGAGGGGGACCAGGAGGTGTTCATGTGGGGGGCAGCTATGGGCATGACTGTCATGCGGACAGAGGAGGCTATGATTGAGGGCAGCTACAGAAGCCAAGGTGGGGACCATGGGGCCTTCCAAGGGGCCTGCGGTGGTGGGGACATGGGTGTCTTTGGCCCTGGCAAGGTGGACCCCAGGGGTGACCACAGACAGGATCGCAGGGAGAAGCCTCCTGAGGTTCTGGGACAGCTCTTCTTCTATACCCAGGCTTACTCTCATTTTGTAACCTTCCAACTGCTGATCACCCGTGGGTTTTTGTGTCGGATTCTGTCATTGTAACATCTCTGGCTCCCATCATAAATCATCATTTTAGTTTAAAACAATCTTCTCTAGGAATATGGAGGTATTTCGAGATAAAGAGGAGGCTAATTAAAACGCACTGTCCTCCAGTAGGTGTGTCTGTAATGTATCGTACATAGTGGGGAAACGTGAGGTTGGAAACTCCTGCTCATAAACGGACAAGCAGATGCAGAAGCCAGTTTGCAGAGCGAGAGAAGGACGAAGTGGTGGTGCGGAGATGGCACGCGGAGAGTTTGTGCAATTTTCCAGTCCCTGGTTCTAGTGCGTTCCAGGCCTGGGTATCGTTCTACAGTTGGGTTCACAAAGTCAGTCCTATACCCTTAGAATAAATTTTCCATTTCGGTTTAAACCAGCGTGAGTTAGCTTTACGTATTTGTAACCCAGAAAGCTCAACTTAAGAAGCTGTCACCTAAACTTCCGCAGAGTAAAATTATTTCATCATGCCGTAACCGTGCTGCAGCCTCCAGCCTCAAGCACCTGCCATGCCAGTAAAAACGCTCCGAAGTGGGATCCTGTCCACCCTTCCTTTTGTTTACCCACACGGTGGCTTCGACGTCTCAGAAAAGTCTTCAGGGTTTTCTTTTGTACTTGGCTCACATAAGAGTTAGCTCTTTCAGATCATAAAATCTTAGGCCGGAGAAGCTATTTAACACATTTTCCGTCTAACCTTGCACATATCCTGAGCACCCAGATGCTTAGGTACAGTCTGATGACGCTAATGAGCCCGCCAGTTTGCCTGGGTAAGCAAATGCCGGCAACATTAAATGCCCCAGATGTATAAACTGCTGAAGAAATGATAGTGTTCAGATGGAAAAAGATACATGGCCTGGTGACAGAAGTAGGGCTCTCACTTTGAGTGGGGAAGACGTCCAGGTAGAAACATCCGGACTCAGTGATTGCTCGGGTCAAGGAGGCGGAAGCTTCTGCAGGGCAGTGATTCCATCTAAGGCCCCAGTGAGGGTGTGTGTTCCTTTGCAGCTGCCAGCAGGGACGGGAGGATGTGACACACACTCCACGGGAAGACAGCCCAGAGTTAGGGAACAAAACACACACTACTCAACTGTCACATTTCCTAAATCACTCAGGAATATATTTCCATATGCAGTAACAGCCACATTGTTCCAAGTGTGTCCCAGCTTGTCTGCCACATCAGGATTTACAAAACCAGGGAAGCTGAGCACGCCAGTGCAGGTGGGAGGGAACTTGCACCCGCCAGGGCCAGTAGCATGTGTTCACAAAGTCATCATTTCCATGCTAGCCCTATAGCCAAACACCAGCCTCTCTGTTCCGTCTGCAGAGTAGACAACATCTAAAATATAAAAACGCAGCCTCTTCTTTTTCAAACTAATCCTCTCTCAAAACCAACTTCTGGGAGAACGTGAGACCTTCAATTTCGCATCTAAAATAAGCTCCTTGGCTACTAGGAATTCTGCGTTTGACCTAGTCCCGGCCACTGGAGATGCAGCACAGACCAAGCAGATACGTTTTCACTCTTCATTAGAGTGAGCAGAGTTGCCTAGCATTTTTAAATGTTTTCCAAATCAAGAGAGCAGACATCAGAATGGAGAAGGCTGGTGTACAAAAGGGCATTTAAAGAAATATTTTCAAATTAGAAAGATTGTGAAAAGATCATTAATTTGGCAAATGGGGGATTGTTAGGAAGTAGATTGAAATCAAAGTAGAATATATAAAAATCCACGGGTGGGTGGAATCCATAGAATTCTAATCTGAGGTGAAGACACAATTCTCTGAGCTCTCTGCTTCAATCTGCTTGTGTCCTCCTTGGGACATGTTCAACGGTTCAGTCTCTGAGACCACACACGTGGTTTTGAACTCCAGCTGGAACTCCTTTTGCTATCCATTTACCCCTGAGCAAAATTCTTAGCCTGTCTTAGTCTTTCTTTACTCCTCTGCAAAATGAGAATAATAATCTTTGCTTTACTAGGCTAGTACTGTAAGGAATTAGAACGACTGCTCACGTCATATATAATATTAACACAGTGCCGAACACACCGTCAGTACTCACACCTGCTAGCAGGTGAACATTCACTCACTCGGTCATTCACTTACTTAACCAAATGGAAGAGGAAAGTGAACATGATTTGCCCAAATTAACAGAACTGGGTGATAAGAGAAGTGTGTTTAGACATCTTAATACTCAGCTAAACTCCAGCCTTTCATTGTACTTGAAAAGTTCCTGGAATTATCATCCAAGGTGGGTACGCGAGTCCAGAAATTGCATCTCCTTTAATCCTCTTACTTCCCTAAGATTCGCCAAATGGCTGTTGGGTTTGCAGAAATCCTGTCCCTGCCCCTGCTCCTTTGTTGTCTCCCTCATACGACCGACACCTACACCCACCCACCACCAGTGTGCACAAACTTATTATCTAGAGAAAACAATGGAAAGAACTGATGATTACACACTGGTGCCTTCCTGCCCTGTTCTGTCAAGTCACAGCATGTTGGAATTTCACCAAATCATGAGTGGGGGCCTTCTTCAACTGCCTGGGCACCGAAAGAATGAAAAAGAGAGCAGGCATGGAGAGAGAGAGAGAGAGAAGAGAAAAAGAAAAATGAGGAAGAGAAATAACAAAAAAGGAGAGATAACAAAAGAGAAAAGGAAAAAAAATAAAGAAAAAGGCAATTGTTAGTAAGAGCTTCGTATCTTTCAGGCAGTGAAATAACAGCTTTCCTTGTATTATTTTTTCCAATTCCCACCCAAAGGTAACAATATTTTAAACTTTAAAAATTAAATTAAGTATCTCAAGAAACCTGTCTTTAAAAACAAAGCAAAACAAAACAAAAAACAACTTGACTTTAATGTCATCCTCATTTTAAATATGAGAAACGTTGGGCCACTGACCCAAAGGCAAAAGCTCTCGTGTGACTCCAGGACAGGAATGGTTTGACTCGCCCTGGGGACTTGATTGTCTATTCCAGGGACAGGTAGCATGTGCCTTTCAAGTTAGAACAATTACAGGGTAACAAAAAAACAAAAACAACAAAAAAAGGGGAGAATGTCTCCCAGGTAGGGTGTCCAGGAGAGTGCGTGTGTAAACACACGCAAATCCCTGTGGGGAACAGTAATCAAAAGGTGTTTGCGGGATATAAATATTGAGGCCTTAATATTTCAACTCATCATTTGTGACTTGCTTTTGCCACTAAAGAAAGAAATGGTCCCCTTAATCATGTTAGGAAGTCATCTACTCCTCTCTTCCCTGCCTTAATTCATGCTCCTCTCTTCACGTGGATGGGGACAACAAGAACGACCATGATGACAATAATGGTGACATCGTCATACTAAAAGATGGCATTGTATCAGGGCCTGTGCTGAGGATTTTATGTGCATGATCTCACTGAATGCTCAAAACAGTGATAAGGGGTAACTACAAATGTTCTCCCCATTTTACAGGTGATAAAGATGTAAACATATTTTCCTTTCATGTAGCCAGAGTAGATTTTTATTGTTTATTTTCCTCCAGAAACATGTCCCTGATTTTCAGCTTTCGGTGACTTAAAGAAACGTACTTACAGTCAAGCAACTTAATTTAACAACTATATATTGAAGACCTATATATTATAAAAATGTTCTGGATCATTTGGAGTTATAGCAACAGATACTCCATTAGGAGATGAAATAATTAAGCTGCATTATTGTGTTTACATCTTTAAAGATGTTAATACCATATTCAAGGTCACACATGAATTACGCAGCAAAGATGGCACGAGCGGCCAAGAATCATAGGCTCTATGTCATAGGTCATGTTTTTTGCCACCTTTATTCTCGTTACCTAAGGCTGTGATTCCTGAACTTTGGAGAACAACAGAATCACCTGGGTAGATGGTCAAAACAGAGACTGTTGTCCTACTTTCAGAACGTTCTATTCAGTAAGTCCGGGATGGGGAGGGTACAGGAAGTTCCCAAGTGTCTCTGATACTTCTGGTGCTGAGACCACACTTTAAAAAGCCCTGGCTTAATAGAATCTTCCTTGTTTTTGTCCCTGTGAAGTGGCACAATACTAGGACCGAAGTCAGAGAGGTCTCCTGAGGATTTAAAGACCCGGGGTGTGGAAGGTCCTTACAGCCAGGATCCAGGCGGAGGGCATGTTCGGCACGTTATAGCGTTGGTCATTACCGTTGCTTTTATTGTTTGACAGCAGGTTCGAATTTCATTAAACAATCTAGCCAGGATCATTGTCCTCTCTACGTCCTAATGTGCCTTCGCGCTACCCCGCGTGAGTGCTTACATCACGCTCTCCATTGATTATCTAGGTGTCCACGTTGCATGGTAAGCTGTCAACGCTCGAAGGCCGTGTGCGTGTGTGTCCGTGGAGTGCCGCCCTGCCTCCCACGGTGCCTTCTGCAAACATTTACTGACTTGTTTGTGGCTTCATAATGAAATGATTCAAAAGCAGAGAGTGAAACTAGAAGAAATTTAAATTATATTATTGGATTCAATTTAGCAGAAGATTTAGTAAGATCCCTTAGGTACCCCGATTCTGAGCCTAATGCCAGCCCTTAGTTTGTTGCACAGAACTAGATATAGCCGCGGAAAGAGAGATAAACAGCCGATGTAATTACAGTGACATAATGGTTAAACTTTTATAGCTGAGGGGAGCAGCAAATAGGATTTTAAAAATCAAATTAAAACTGTCATTCCACAACATTAAGTTTCCAGAATTTTCATTTTTTAATATTAATAATTTTTTTTCTTCAAAAAGGAACAAACAATGCTAATTCTCCTGCTACAATACTGTTAACAAAGAAGTAAAGAATAATTTATCATTGCATAATTAACACAGTACAGTTAAGCATGTTTTAATGATTTTGTATAATGGCCTCTCATAACTAGATGATACTTGTTAGTCATAGCGAAAAAAACAGAACTATACTAGCGATCACTAATGAATATGAATAAACTGACCGGAAATTCATTTTATTCTCTTACATAAAGTATTTAAAATATTTCATGGTATATTTGGCACTGGTCTACTGCTGAATCTGTAGGTGACCGGACGGTAATGCATTTCAACTGATCTAAGGCTAAGAAATAAAAGGCTAAGAGTGCACCCTGACCTCCCCCAAATCTCACACTACACAGAGACTGGTCCGTGTCCTTTTCTCTTGCTCCCGAAGTCCTCCAAAACATCTCTCCCTGTTTCTAGTTTTTCTGTTTGCCTAATTTCCCCTTCCCTTCCTAGTTAATTTTTTCACTAAATAAATCAGTCTAAATATATTATTCTCTTTGTAGTCACTTACCTCTCCACATATTTGGATGGAGAAGCAGACAAAAAAAAGACCCTCTTTTGCAGTGGGGCAGGAAGTGGGTAGAAGGAATAAGGATCAATTGCATTAATTCTTCAACATGTATTTTACTAATGGTCATTACATGACATTATATTTTGAGATTAATATAATACTTTAATGTTAGTACCAAGAACATCTTCCATAAACATCCATTACCTTTACAATCAATAAAAACCAAAAGGTGGATGCCAGAAGAAATTCCCTCCCAGTTTCCACTATTTCTAATGCACTACGAGGAGAGGTGCCCCTCACTTCAACCTCTGCTTCTTTGTTTTGGATCAACTATTCATGATGAAACATGGCTTGACTAATAAATTTTATTTCTCATAGGGGTAACGACTTTCCATTTATTCCTCAAAGCTTTAATGTCTCCCTTCATCAAGAGTTTCTAACCTTGCCCGCCTGCTTTTGCTCCAGCCAGGGACTATGGGAATACCAAAACCAGACGGACAACTTCTGCCTCATCCACCTGCGCCTCAGGTAGTGCACGTGGGCTGGCCCGGAAACCATCACCAGAGGCACGATGTCACTCACAGAGTGGGCACCACTTAGTGTAGGATCACATCCAAAAGCTGAAAACCCATGCCAGAGCGAAAGCCCAAGGAGTGCATAATGAATGGGAATAAAAAGCACTGAACACAACAGCCATCACAGCCTCATCAGCTTCCCCAAGACACTTTACGAAACACATCAAAAGCTCATTGTTCCAAACACCTCTTTAATAATCCTGAGTTCCAAATAATTCTGGGGAGAGAAGAAATCGTGGTGGCATGTGTCCCAATGGCATTGCTGTGTGTCTAATGAAGAACAGACACAGCACAAAGTAAAACTAAAACTGATATCACACCAAACCTCGACTTCAGAACACATGCACCTCAGAGCTACTGTTTCATTTAAATCAACACTGAGGAGTTGTTGTTGTTGTTGTTTTTAATTTTCTAATTGGAGGTTTTATGCCTTAACTGAAATAGCCTAATGTCTCTTGTTCTTTCAAAACTTTTACTTCTCCTAAATAGACAAACAGCAAACAAATGTAGCTGTAAAAATCCAAGCTACATACAATTGCAACCTATGTCTTAAAAAGCAATAAAAAATTTATAAATACCAACAGTGTGCATGAAATCCATAGAAAACACACCAAGAAGTAAGAGGAAACAAGAGGGTATAATTAGCTTGCCATTCCTAATTAGCACCAATTCCCTTAACCATTTCATTCCTTCTTGCAAAGATAAGAGCTTTTAAATGAGAAACATGCCTTAAAGAAAGAACATGGCTTTTAGCAATCACCCATTGGAAACAGGAACTTCATGATGGTGTAATTTCTGATACATTAAATAAAAGTCCACATAACAGTCATCCAGAACAAAAAAAAAGATATTTTACTCTTTACTCTATCCTAAATGTAAAGGACATTGCAAAGAAATAAAGTTTGCCATTCAAGAGCTTGCAATTTGTAAGTGTCAATAAATCTTATTAAATTTCTTTTTATGATTCTCCATTTCTCTTGCAATGTGACAGACTTAGGGACTAAGGGTTTGACTGCAGAGCTTGAGACACTAGAAAAAGAACTTTGAGCAGTTCAGAATATTTAACCACATGGAACACAAATAAAGGACTTCGCAGTAGGTTCAAAGAGTTTCTCTGCACACTTTGGATAACATCTACACTAGCTCCTACGACCTGTGAGGAACGCACTGACCTGGCATCTTCTGTTCTCATGACTTCAGCCATAATCACTCCACTCCCAACACATGGATCTTCTTTCTCTTCCTTGACCTAGTCAAGAACCTTGCCTGCACAGTGCTTCAGCATGTGCTGTTCCCCTTCTCAGAAAGGCCTGTCCTCGAAGCCATGGGTGGCTTCCTCCTTCGCTCCTTCCCACCGCCCCCCCGCCCCGTTCAGGTCTGAGTTCCCATGCCCCCTACACGGGAGGACCTTCCTGGATCACCTGATCTAAATTCAACGCTCGCTCCTTACTTCCCACCAGATTTCCTTTTTTTATTACTTCACCATCCACAAAATTTAGTTAATTTTTTTCCCCTATTCATTGTCGGGCTTCCTTCGCTTCTTTTAGGTTTTTGTTTTGTTTTTGTAATGTAACCTTCAGAAGAGGAAGAGCCTTTTACCTTTCCCAAATCCAGTTAAGTCCTTGCAGACAGCATAAGAGAAAATGGAGAAGCTTAAAACAAGTGCTGGCTAACTGGTTGACCCAGATACAAGCTACTCCACCTGGGGAATAGGCCCGCTGGATGAAGGAGTGACTTGGGTACAAATGCCTCAGAGAGAGTCCCATCTCATCTCCAAGGGCACAGCAGGGAAGAGAGACTTGCTCTATGCATTCGTCACTAAACATGGGTCTGACACAAAGGCTTTCTTCCTGAGCTTTGTTTGAAGACTTTGAATGAGGCAACTGTTAGGTGGGAAAGGTCTGAAGGAGGCAGCTATTCCTGAAGCTGCCTTTTCCTCTTTTCGCCCTTTCTCTCCTTGTTTCTGCTCACTTATGCTGTGATCCTTGGAAGCTCAGAAGTCCATGGTCACTGCGCCGGCTGATCTCTAGACGTGTAAACCATTCACTGCTTAATACTTACTGTGGAAAATGTCTTTTCTTTTTCTCATGTCAGTCAAGCACCTTGTATTAAATATCTCAAAGGAAGCAAAGCCAAGACATGAGAGAGTCTACCAACTTTCCTTAGAGTTGATTCAGCAGGCAAGCTTTAAATGTGCCTTTCCAAGTTCTTTTGCCTTGTATACAATCCGACCTGAGCACAAAAAGTGGATGCCACCATCACAGCAGAATCTTCAGAGTCGTAGCTTGTAATAAACTTGTTTGTCATCAATTCTAGGGTATTGATTCAAGGACAGTCAGACATTTAATAAGTATTTATAGAGCACTGACTATGTACTAAATATGGCCCTGGATACTGGATAATAAGCAGAATTCACAGGGATATACCTGATTATTAATATATTAATAATATTAATGAATAAAGGAGAAAATATCATTGTCTTCATTGATGCTAACACATCATTTAAGAAAACTCAACTTCTGCTCTTGGGTTTTGAAACTGAATACTTGAGAAATAGGTATAGACAGCTATCTTAACAGGGAAAAATTAAGACTTGGTGACAATACTTTAATTTTTAAAATTATTTATGCATTTTAAAAATCATTTAATTTCCTGGACAACTTTGGGAGGTAAGGTTTTTTTTTTCCTTATTAAAAGGTTAAATCTAAGACTCAAAGATGCTAAGACACTTACACAAACATACAAAGCCATGAAGAACAAAAACCCACACCCAGGTCTTTGTGGCTCCAAAAACATAGTCTTCTGATTCATCATATTGTCTGCATGGTCACAAAAGGAACAAGACAATGCACTATTATATGTACTTGAACTTCTACCCAGAGAGCTATGACCTGTGAGGTCAGAGCCCGACCTCCAGTTGAACATATGTAAGATGCTCTAAAAAACCTTAAATGTCACAAGTACCGACTTGGCATAGGGTACTGTGCTAACTGTACTCGAAAGTTACCTGAAGAGAAAAGTCACGCTGTTTAGAGTACAAGGGTTCGGGGCTCAGTTGAACCAACCTAGTGGCGACCACTAGCTTCTGACCTCACTCCTGGTGGACATCTAGATGAATCACTCACAGCCTGCTGTAGCGACATGTGGCTGTGTCACAGCTCTGTCTACCAATGGAAAAAGCCAAGTTATGCAAATCATTTCCAGGCACCCATAAAAATCTCTTCCTTGTTTGTCCATGTTCCATTCCCTGCACAGCTGGCCAAAATGCAGATGACCTTGGAAGATGTATGTCAAAGGCAGCAGAGTCTCTATCAGCCTGGGACTCTTCCTTCCCCAAATGACATGGTGCAAGAGAACGACCCACTGCTTTTCACCTGCCCACCACCGTCGCTGAGAAGTAAATACTTTCTTTGAGCTATTTTACAATAGTGGTTGGCCTCCGTTAACCAACGCAGCTAGATTCCATCCTACTTGTTGAACTATAATGAAAGCTAATATTTCTCCAGGTTTTGGGTTCAGCATCTCCTCCTCCTCAATATCTTTTTTATCACCTTTGGCATTTCTATTGTGTAGCTTTCTTAGTTTCTGAAAGGTTTTCCTTAGCCTCAGAAAGGATATATCATAGCCCTCTAAAATTCTCTCTTTTGGGTTTCAGAAGCATTGAGCAAATTAACCTTGTGAACTCTTAATTGAGCGGATACCAGGAG